>CAMZMU010000063.1:145277736-145522661 GCA_947311845.1 Poa pratensis | reverse complement strand
CTGAGTCATCTTAATTACGAGGTGTTATGATTTAGTTCGCATCTTGGTGGAGTAGTATTAGTGAGATAATAATCAAAAAGTCTCTATGTTAGGACGTGATGCCCATATAATTGTTAACTTGATATCAAACTTTGTGTTGCAATCTCATATGTCAACTCTATGTCCATTGTCTGCCACACCATTAAAGAGAGAGTGCATGTGAAACCATGAACCCCGGTCCATTTTTAATCATAAGAAACACCTTTCCAACCACTTTTGCCACTTGCCATTTTCTGCCATTTTAAATCCGAAAATACAAAAACACTTTTCCATCTTGCATCCATCATAAAAACCCAAAAATATATCATATATCATTGCATCATCATCCTTGCATATTCATCACCCATCATTGCATATTTATCTTGATATCATTCTACACCTTGTGCTTGACAACCACAGGTGAGGTTGAGGACCAAAACACTTAACTTTGTTTTGTAGGTAACCAAAAGAAGGATAAGGAAGATAAATCTTCACTACTGATTCCCCGAGAGTTCGATATTAAACCCTCGAGTCACCCTCGTGGGGAAAACACGTCTTCCATACTACATACTCTGCACTTGGAGGCTCAACCTAACCCGTATACTTTTCACTGCAGGTAGCTACTGAAGGCTATCACATCTACGGGTATCAAGACTGTTTTCTGGCGCCGTTGCCGGGGAATCATAGCTGAAGAGATTTATCCAAGGGGCAGCTCCTCATAGCGTTTTCTGGAGCGGATTGATTCAAGGATATCACAACAAAGTCAACTTCATCACCAACTTGTGCTAACACCTAAGCTTGGGGAGGTTGCACCTACGTGAGCATCATCTTATCCATCTTTACCTTCAAAGCAAATTATTTGTTTTGTCATTGTCATTGCATTGTGTCTTGCATTTGTAATTCGGTTTGCATTTGTGAGTCATATTTATTTTCAGTTTTGCATATAAAAATCAAAAACAAAAAAACTTGCTAAAATGGGAGAAAGAACTAATTGTGTGACTACACAAACACTCCTAATGATCAATTCATTGCTAAAGATTGCCACACCTGAGATTAAAGCTGATAGTTATGAAGTGAGTCCTAGTTTGTTAACTTGATAACTAGGGAACAATTTGGTGGTAGTGCTATGGAGGATGCCTCTATGCATCTTCATGATTTTGTTGAAATATGTGACATGCAAAAGTTTAAGAATGTGAAAGTGATATTCTAAACTGAAGCTATTTCCTTTCTCACTTAGAGGAAAGCTAAAGAGTGGCTGCATTCATTACCTATGATAGCATTAATTCTTGGAGTGATTTAAAGAAGCTTTCATTAAGAAATACTATCCTCCTGTTAAAATTTTGCAAAATAGAAACAACATCCTTTCTTTTAGGCAAAATGAAAATGAACATGTTGCTATGGCTTGGGATAGGATTAAACTTATGCTTAGAACTTGTCCATCACATGGGGTTAATGAATGGACCATATTACACTCTTTCTACAATGGTTTAAACTACATGTCTAGAAACATACTTGATTCTGCTGCTGGAGGTGCTTTTATGAGTAAACTATAGTAGAAGCTAAATATATTGGAAAGCATTTTGCAAAACTATAGTCAATGGCATACTGATAGGGCACCGAATCCTTCTAAGAAAGTGAACTCTATTGAGGAAACTAATGATTTGTCATCTAAGATGGATACTATTCTTGCTTTGCTTAATAAACCTAATGTTGAAAATATGCCTTTGCAAGAACTAGTTGGTAATAATCTGAAAAATTGATGTCAACTTCATTAGGAACTATGGTAACAATGGGTATGGAACAACAATTATAACTCTTATAATAAACCCCCATATGTGCCAAATAAATATGCTTCTAGTGGTAATGTTTCTAGTGATTTGGAAAACACCATTAGATCTTTTATATCTACTCAAAAGGAGCTTAATAAGGATTTATCTCTAAGTTTGAAAAACAAGATGCTTTGTTTGAAAGGTAGATCAGCTTGCTAAGGAAGTCTCATCATTAAAGGTATCATTACAGCCCAAAAACATGAGGAAACAATTAAGTATTGCCAAGAAGTTATCAATAAGTCTTGGGAACACATTCATGAGCAGAGAGAGTTGCTAAAGAATCTATTGGGGTAATGAAAGAGAAAGAAGTTGAGAAGTTAAAATGCTTAGTGAAGTAAGGATCCTTTGCTTGACTTAGAAAATTGTAGCTTGCATGAATTAATATCTATCTTACAAAAGTTTGCAAGTGATCCTTCCATCAACACTAATCAAGCTGGCTTTGGTTCCTATATTGCTAATCATGTCTTGAAAGAGAAAATTGCTAGGTACAACCAAGAGGCCATGATACCACCTAAGCTTGGGGATATATGGATCCCAAGGTACTAGTAACTATTGGAAAAGAGACACACCATGCATACTTGATCTAGGATCTAGTGTCTCTGTTTGTCTAAAGAACTATATGAATACTTGAATTGAAAAATCTTGAAAAATGCTCTATTGAACTTGCACTTGCTGATGATTCCATTAAACATGCTTTAGGGAAAGTAAGTGATGTTATGGTAGAGTTACATATGACTTTTGTGCCTGTGGATTTTCTAATCATGGACATGGGGAATAAAACCTCTAGTCCTATTATTCTTGGAAGACCTTTTCTTCGTACACAGGTGCTATCATTGATTCAAAGAAGGGAATGTGAAGTTTCAGTTTCCACACAAGAAGTGCATGGAACACTTCCCAAGGAAGAGGGCACATCAAAGTTCAAGCTCCCTCATGAGCTTCATCTTCGATAAACAACAAGTAAGAAGCCTAGCTATATGGCTATAAAGAAAGCGCTTTGCGGGAGGCAACCCGGTTATTTTTTGTGTGATTTTCTTTGTGTCCTCTTGCTGTAACAAGAGATTTGTGTTAGTTTAGTTTCTGGATTTTTAATAAAGTGCCAAGTTTTACCCATTTTGGTCTTGAAAAGTTGCTTATAGTTCGGAGATTTTATTCCTGCACGAATCTGTGCACGGTATGATTTTTAATTCTTATTCTGTAACTCCGAATGAGCTCATATTTGAACTGTAGTTGCAACTTTTCATCCTCTGTATGCATGAATGTTTTCGGAATTTTTCGACAAAGTTCAGTAGGGTAGAAAAATACGTTTTGCTGCTGTTTTTCTGGACAGATTCTGTCCCATTTTGTTTTATGCATGTTTTGAACTTTTATCTTGAATCTTTTTTATTCAATGAGTTTATGAGTAGGCATACAACATTATACACTTTCTGGACATTCATATGTTTTTTTGTCAAGGATTATATGCAGCAAGAAAACCTATTTGTTTATCACTACTAATGCACCCACAGAAAAGAAATGGAGAAACGGTGTTTTGAAGTTTTTTCACAGGGATTGGAGGAGATGCACCAAGAGTTATCCAAGGATGGTGAAGACCATAAGCTTGGGGATGTGAAGACAACCCCACTGGACCTACACACTCTCGGTTTGCACACGTCTAACTTCTGTTTTCGATCGAAACACTTTATCGCATAAACTTGGAGCGTCTTTTTGTTTGTTTGTTGAGTTTGTGAGACCACCACATATAATTTATATGGAAGAGCTACTGGAAATTTGGGTTGAAATATGTTGGATGCTATCATCATTGGGAAAAGGGATGTTTGAGTTGATTTTAATGATACATATAGTTGCATGATTCATGAGCTTGTTAATGAGTAATATTTGCAAATGCTTATCAAGAGCTATCACTTATTCATGTTTTGATGCTGAAAGTTATTTACTTTGTTTAACATGGATAGTTAGTTCTATGGACACTCATGCATGCATCTAGATGGTCAACTTTCTCCCTTTTGCTAGCCCAAACATTCCAACAAGTAAAAACTTGTTTCCAACACCTTCAACCAAAGTTATTCCAGTGAGTCCACCATATCTACCTATTAGCTTTATGCTATTCCGAGTATGTTTATCATGATATTTGTGTTATCTATACCTCTGAATGAAAATGATTATGTTATTGATTGTTATGGGAAAAGTTGGTTATATAGCTCTCACGAACTTGATGCACATTTTTACTTCATTGCATAAATAAAACATGACCCATTGTGATTAATTATGATGCTAGTGGCTTGATAAATGTCCGAGGTTGGGAGTTAGCCCATATGTGCTGTCACATGCAAAGCTTTCAACATGCTCTTTTAGTTGATATCATGTACTTTTGTTTATGGATGCCTATCATGGTGAAATAAGGTGGAAATGAGTAGTTTAAATGAGTTTGTATAAATGGTTAGAGAGACGCCTGGGCCGCTAATCTAAGCCATGCATCATTCATGGTGGAAATTTACTTACATGCTATGGTGAACCTTCTATGACACCTTACAATAAAAAGCTATTCCAATGGTAAATAAAAAGGGTGTTGAGGTTGTTCATCTTGTTTGTTTGTCTTGTCATTTTGATATGGGCTTGTTCCATATCCTGGGACAAGAGGTACCCCAGTTGACGCTCTTGATGATACTATTATTACTTACAATGATAGATAACTTGAACTTGCTTTTTTCCAAGTTGAGTAACTCATGGTAGGTACTTGTATTCAAGGGGCATGAGACACCAACCTTTACTTTGTCAAGCACACTACTCATATTTGCTTCACATTAAACTATAATCATTCAAGATGCTATGATAGGGGAATGAGAGCTTGACACCAAGTATTACCACATTGCAATCATTAACTTAAGTAGAAGAGTTTGGAGGTTAGATGAAACTTATGCATGCTTTACCTCTACTCACTTATACATCTTTCCAAAGTGTCCACCAAACATATTCAGATTTTCATCATCACTCTATGACCTATGTAGGATGTTCATGCTTATCATTATGCATACATGTGGTCCATATTACTATCTTTATGTTACACTTTGTGAACTATCATTGAACATCCTTGCATGAATACTTGATATCACTTCATAAACTGTTTTGCATATTGTACTCCTTTGAAGAATGAATCATTTGACTCTATGTAGCAGTAGCAATCATCTTTGATATCCATTGTTAGTGCTATATTGCAAAGCCCATGTTAGTTTTATCACCTTCATACTCGAGGACGAGTATTGGTTAAGCTTGGGGATGTTGATGCATGTAAAATGCATACATGAACTTTGCACTATATCACTTATATTCCAATCATATTTGCATCATATAAGGGTTATACCACTGTTATTTAATGATTTTAGGAAATAAATCAATTGTTTCCTATTTTTATGGAATTAACTCTGCGCAGGCAGAAAACCCTATTTCTTTCCTTTTTTGTTTCAGGGACCCAAACGACGTCCAAAAATTATGGAAAAATACAGACATCATTATTTTGGAAGGAGGAAGACCTCGGAGCAAAGGAAGCAAGCAAACGGAGGCCAGAAGGCCGAAAGAGGGTTCAAAGACTTTGTTGCGAGGAATTATACAGGCATCATTATTCCACACTTTGTTGCGCTTGAAGTTGTTGAGCTCTTCATGCATGGCTTCCAACCAATCCGGATCTTCAAGAGCTTCAAAGACTTTCTTTGGTTCCACCATAGAGATATGGGCTTGATGTTCACTAAAGCTTGCCAATTGCCTTCTTGTGGTGACTTTGTCCTTTACATCACCAATGATGGCTTCAAGATGATGGCACTTGATTTCCAAGTCTCTTTTGACTCTTGCTTGACAACGGGTTTCGATATCCCTATTGTTGCGAGGAATTATCTTGATCATCTTGATCATTTGAGTCCCCGTCTTGACCGGAATGGTGACCTTGATCATCTTGATGCACATCTTCAATAATAGAAGAGATGGTTGATCATGGTCTTGACCTTGGCTAGTGTTGACAATAGGAGAACTTGGTTCTTGAATAGCCTCTTGGTCAACTTGAGGAGGGTCTTGAACTTGTTCTTGGGTAGGTGCATCATTTGCTTCCATAGAAGGTGCAACTTCAACTTGTGATGATGGAGTCTCCACTTGAGTGGAGCTTGGACTTGCTTGAGGAGGCTCATGATGGACTTCAATGGGGCGATAGAAACCAACCCCCATTCTTCTTATTGCATCTTGAGGTTCCTCATTATCTACATCACAAACATGAAATTGCGCCACTTGGGAGCCGTCATTCTCATCGAACCTCACACTACAAGATTCCACAACTCTCCCTAAGGATTTGTCGTAGACTCTATAAGTGTGAGAGTTCGCACCGTACCCAACAAAAACACCCTCTAAAGCTTTAGCTTCAAATTTAGATAAATGAACACCTTTGATTTTGTAGAAACACTTACAACCAAACACACGGTAGTAGGAGACATTAGGCTTGTTGCCGGTAAGCATTTCATATGAAGTTTCCTTCTTTCCTTTGCGAAAGAATAACCGGTTGGAGGAGTGACACGCCGTGGAGATAGCTTCGGCCCACAAGAAGAGTGGAGACTTAAACTCCGCCAACATGGACCTAGCCATATCCATAAGAGTCCGGTTCTTCCTCTCGGCTACACCGTTTTGTTGAGGGGTATACGCAGCGGAATATTGATGACGAATTCCCTCTTCACTAAGAAACTCATTCAAGGTGTAGTTCTTGAACTCGGAGCCATTGTCACTTCTAATGGCCAATATGGGAACATTGTGTTGACGTTGAACTTCATTGGAGAAGTCGATGACGGTTTGTTGAGTTTCATCCTTCGTCTTGAAGAAGAAAACCTAAGTGAATCTTGAATAGTCATCAACAATCACCAAACAATACTTCTTCCCACCAAGACTCGGTTGCGGCACGGCACCAAAGAGATGAACATGAATAAGTTCCAATATCCTCTTTGATGAGATGATGGTGTTGCTTGGGTGGGGAGAATCATGCATCTTTCCTTCAACACAAGCCCTACAAAGACGATCTCTAGAAAAAGAAACATTCTCTTTTAGTCCAAGAATGTGGCCACCCTTGTGAAGACTTTGCAAAGTTCCCATATTGACATGGGACAAGCGGCGATGCCACAACCACCCCACGTCGGCCTTTCCGAATAAGCATATTGCTTGAGTGTTGGTAGACCCCGAAAAGTCTACCACAAACAACTCATTTTCAACATACCCAATGAACATGACCTTTAGAGTCTTGCTCCTCAAGAGTACCACCATATCAATAGTAAAATGGACATCAAAGTTCATCTTATTAAGAGCACGAACGGACATAAGATTGTAACCTAGAGACTCAACAAGCATGACATTTACAAGGGTGATATCCCTTGCAACTACCACCTTGCCAAGACTCTTTACCTCGGCTTTTGACTTGTCACCATAAGAGACGGTTGAGTGATTTAGATTTGGTCTCAACTCCGTCATAATCTCCTTGCTTCCGGTCATATGACTAGTGCATCCACTATCAACCACCCATTTAGACCCACCGGAAGCATAGTCCTACAAGAGATCATTGTTGGATTTAGGTACCCATTTCTCAATGGGTCCTCTTTTGTTAGCAACAAGGGTCTTAGGAACCCAAATAGAGTAATCAATGTAACCATCATAGGGACCAACATATTGTGCATAAACATCCCCATAATAATCAACATAAAGAATGTAATTGGGATTGTTATGCCCCGCAAAGTCACTACGAGTGGTCTTGCCCCTTGTGACATTACCACTCGCAATGGAGGTCTTGGCTTGTGCGGGCTTGGTCTTGATCTTCTTGTTGTTGCTCACTTTCTTCTTTGCCTCGGCTACATAACCAAGACCCTCTTTCCCTTTGTGTGGTTTTTGCTCAAACAAATAAGCAATACCCTTGTCTTTACCTTTAGGAATAGAGGTCTTGGCACTAGTGGCCTTGGCAAGATCAACCTTCAACCTAGCATTTTCTTCAATAACATTTTCATGAACACGAGGAAGAATAGATATGCTAGTTGAACTAGATTTAGAAAGTTGAGTTTGAAGTTGCTCATGAGACTTGACTAGAGGGAGTGAGTCATTTCCAAGGCCTTGTGAGCCTTGTCAAGCTTCTCCATATCCTCAAGAAGTCTAGCATTAGCAACCCCAAGTTCAACTTTCTCCTTTTTAAGCACTTTATATTTAGCAAAGACATGATCTCTATCCTTAATGATTTTATTAATGATATCATCATTTTTAGCATCAAGAGAATCAAGTCTTTCCTCAAGAGAACTTCTTTCTTCACTCTCTTCATCAAGAGAGGCATTCAAGGATGCTATGGAAGCATTCAAAGAAGCAATGGTGAGAGAATCTCTCTCTCTCAATCTTACTCTTTTCTTCAAGGAGTTCTTCGGCCGCACATAGTTGTCTCATGAGAGACTCAACATGTTCTTTAGCATCACCTTGCAAGTTAGTCATGAAAGTATCGAAGGCAACAAGTTCCTTCTTAATCACAAGACTAGATTGATCACTCATTTCATGCATAGTCTTGGGAGAAGGAGATGATACCTCGGTGACATGAGCCATGAGGCAACGAGCGTTGTTGGTGGAGAAGTTCTCATTGGGGTATTCAAAGAGAGAAGATGA
This sequence comes from Poa pratensis, assembly GCA_947311845.1. Classification (NCBI taxonomy): domain Eukaryota; kingdom Viridiplantae; phylum Streptophyta; class Magnoliopsida; order Poales; family Poaceae; genus Poa; species Poa pratensis. The sequence goes on along the minus strand of CAMZMU010000063.1, from coordinate 145,514,160 downwards.
TGAAGTTGATACAATAGCCAATGCGGCTACCTCTTTAGTAGGTGTATCTTCATCTTCGGAACCACTTGAGGCATACTCTTCGTGTGCCACCAACACAATTCTTGGTGCCTTCTTGAAGAAAGGCTTCCTTGGTCTTGCGGGCTTCTTTTGAATCAACCTTGAGTGGTCCTTTGGGACAAGCTTCCCACCATTTTGCTCTCGGTTCTCATAAGGACACTCTCTTATGTAGTGGTTCTTGTCATGACAATTGTAGCGAGTCTTTGTCCTTGAGGCAAGCTCTTTCTTCCCATTTGAGTTGTTCTCTTTATCAACTCGGGCTTTAGCTTTTACCGGGTCCTCCCAAAACACTCTTGTGGCAAGAGCTATGTGGCCATTGAGAGCTTGTTCAAGCTCATTGGGAGCAATGTTGCTTGGGCACGCTTCAACCTCATCATTCTCATCAAGACAAACCACCTTGGCCTTCAAAGCAAGTGAGGGGCCTTGTTTTATCCACATGGCCCTAGCACAGTTATCTTCGGCATTCTTGGTGGCAACCTTGGAGGCTTGCACTTCTTGCATAACTTCATTGGATGTCATTTCATTGTAGTTGTGTCTTCCTTGAATAGACTTCAACTCAATGGGCTCGAAAGGCAATAGAGCATTCACACACTTCCTCTTGACCCAAGCATCATCCACATAGGTTGCCCCCACATCATAGAAGGCCTTTGCAAGAGTATTGAGTCTTCCATACATGTCTTCATGATTCTCATTGTCAAACATGTAGAAGCCTTCGGCATCATTGCTCAAGGAATCATATCTATTTCTCTTCACGCTTTCATTTCCAAGGAAAGCAACCTCAAGGCAATTCCAAGCTTCTTTGGCGGTGGTGGCGTGAAGAACATAATGCTTGTCACTTTCACTCAATGAGAGCTCAATCATGTGAAGGGCGGAGCCATTGAGTTGCTTTTCGGCAAACTCTCTTCTTGTCACATTGCTTGGATCCGCGACCTTGTATCCATCTTCAATGATCCTCCAAAGCTCGATAGAGGCACTGTTGATATGAGATTTCATTGAGCGTTGCCAACTAGCAAAAGCTAATGCATTAAGCTTAGGTGGAGGACCTATGGGGTTTAAGCGGGTGGTGATAGGTGGGTCGATAGGGTACCATCCCGGAACGGCATGGAACTCTTCCTTCCCATCTACATGCTTGGTAGGAGGTGGAGGAGGTGGTTTAGATCCGGAGGTGGTTTCCACCCCCTTTTTATTTTTCTCTTTATCCTCCTCGGAATCACCCTCATTGGAGTTAGAGACACCCTCAAGTGGGATATCTTCCGAAAGCTTGCCTTTGGCAAATTTCATGAACGTGTCATGAAACTCATCAAATTTGGCACTCATGGACGATGTCAATGTTGTTTTCAACGCTTTGATATCGGCCATGGATGCCGCGGTGGCTTTGGCCTTTTCATGGGCTTCATTAGCCTTGGCAAGATCGGCCTCATCCTCACTAAGTGTCATACTTCTCTTAGGTGGTTAAACCCAAAACAAGAGAGACTAGGCTCTGATACCAGTTGAAAGGATCGGTATGACACCTAGAGGGGGGGGGATAGGTGCTACTCCAAATTTTAATCTTTTTCAAATTAGGCTTGACACAAAAGGTAATTTCTCTAGATATGCAACTACGGTGAATTTACCTATATGACAAGCTAGCAACTAAGCACGATATATAAAGTAGGGCGGTTGACGGGGATGTGTCCTTCGGATCCCTATTATTAGTATACCTGGTGCAGCCCAGACGAAGGCCCACCTGGTGGCCCAGCAATTACTTCAAGCACAAGTCAAGGGCTTCAATACGTAGTCTACTAGGACTCTTGTAAATCCTACCTGGCTCCCTTTATAAAGCCAGACAGGGGCACCCGCATAGGCAGATCGATACTAGATCCACAACTCGCATAGACATAGAGACGCTACGTCTCACCACCACAATCGCCATTACGGCCACCATGTAATCTCATATATCATCATAATCAGACAAGCAGGAGTAGGTCTTTACCTCACAATGAGGAGCCGAACCTGGATAAATCCTTGCTTGTCAGCCGTCCGATACTACCAGCGCGCACATCTTCTCCTCAAAATATATCTGGGATACTCGACCCTAGGATTGCCGTGGGCATACCACGTCAATTGGCGCCGTCTGTGGGAAGAACGCGTGCTGGATCGCGGTTTCGGCGGCTCCATCATATTCATCGACAAAGGCAACGACGCGCCGTCACGGATCAGCACTCGGGGGCTCGTCATCGACAATCCCTCGCGTGCGACTGATCGGATCAGCAAGATCAAAAATTCTCAAAGACGTACCGCGTCTACGGCAAGATGCGATCCAAATCGCAACACACGCGAAAGCTGCAAAAATCCACTGCTACTCATGTACCTCGTCGAGTCCGATCAGGCCTACATCAACTACCGCAGCCGCAGCGTTCTGGGGCGCGGCACCCACGATCCATGGAGCCGCGTTAATTGCGAGTCGCGGATCCGTAGCCGAGGAGGAAAAGTCATCGACCATACATGGCAGCCGGCAGGTGCAATAAAAAAGAGGCAAGCTTAGGACAATAATTAATCCCGCCGTGAAGTTTGCATGTGTACGAGAGCTACTAGCACATGCATGCAATGCAAGTCGAGGCAGATCACGTCTCCAATCAAGAAAAAAAAAAAAGAGGAATCGATCCAGGTTGCTAGCTTGCAATTGCATGGATGCCTCACGTGAAAGAAAAGGAAGAAAAAGAAACGGGACGATCATCGTCGACCGCGACAGAACGTCACGTTCATGAAAATCCACTCCGATATGATCTCCAGGTGATATCTTTCCAATATTTACTTTAATGGAACTAGGAAATGTGCCCGTGCGTTGCAACGGGAGGCGAAAAATCTCGGTCGGAGAGACGGAGAAGGATTTTTTTCACCTTTTCCTACCAGTGGCGCGCACTAAACAGATCTGTCAAGGAAATTTTCTGAATCTAGCAGCCGCTCGCATGCCCCCTGCTGATGTACTTGCATGCCTATTCCCGCGTTCGAGAGTTGTAGCCACGCTCTCGGCGCTTGTTGCCTTCTTGGTCGGGTCTGATAGCTAAGCATTGGATTTTGGTCGAGAGGTGCCGCCCCGCATAGAACATAATCCAGTTCATTTATCAGGTACGACCGCCTCGACGGTGAGTGGAGCCGCCCGACTCTCGCCACAGCCGAGCTCGGTGATGGGGCAGCGTCAAGACGGTGACTCCGCGTCTTCCATGTCGTCAAGACGGTGATATCTTTCCAATATTTACTTTAATGGAATTTAATTGCAACGAAACTCTTTTGCTACCACTATTACTGCTTGTACATGCACAGCCTATACATGGATGACCATGCCATCGTGATCTGCACGCTGGCGATGAAGAGGACGGCCGGGCGACTGACTGCATTCCGGTCACCAGCGTCGTCGACTCCTGCGACTTCAGCGCCGCTTCATCGACTCCAAATATGGCCGGCTCATCCACTCCGGCGCGCGATCAACATCGTCATCTTCCACAAGATCGCCCTCAACGGCAAGCAACGTCTCCGTCGGATCTCCATCAGCGACGCCATGCACGCACGGGTGATCGAACTCGTACAAGTGCCGGCCGGCCGACCAGATCAATATCAAAATCATCGACAGCAGCCTGCGCGTGGACGCGGCACGCACCTGATGAGTCTGGAGCGTACACGGAGATATGGCTCCGTGCGCATGCGGGACATGAAAAACGAGCAAACATCAAACAACAAGTCACCATGCAAAAATAGAAAAAGAGAAGGGCTCTGTACGTGACCATCAAGCACATACGCCAAGGAAGAAAGAAAGTATCGAGTGCTACTAGCACTCACGAGAGGATCAAACACATCCATGTGCGGCTCGGTTTCCAAGGCTACAAAAGAAATACTCCCTCCGATCCATATTAGTGGGCACAACTTTATCTAGATACATGCATCTAGTCTAAATATTTAACTAGATACATATGAATTTAGACAAAATTATGCCCACTAATATGGATCGGAGGGAGTAGAAGAAGAAAAAAGCGAAAAGGAGTACGATCAGCAGTACGGGCGACTCCAGTTCCGCTGCTACCAGCTTGGATCCTGGCAGTCCACGACTCGCCTCCTCAATTTAATCGAGCAAAATATCAGGTGCTATTTTTCTATTTAAATAGTACAGATTAATTCTTTCGAAGAATATTTTATTTCTGGCTCGTGCTGTGGTATTCGCAGATTCGCCGTTACACTGCTCCGACAACCAAACCGCCAAGGCCCGAGGTGAGCGCCGCAGATCAAAACAGTCGCGATCAGCATCGGCCGCCGGACCGTGCGGACCCGACAGGCTGCCAACTCAGAAAGATGGCGCATTATGCACGCACACCTGAGGCTCGGGTTCTGGCACTTTGACATCAACAACGACAACAAATTCATCACTGCACCGCAACTCCGGTGCCTTCATCGACTTCATATCGTCGACTCCGCTTCACCGACTCGAAGAGGTGGACTCGGGGGCTCAGCTGCACAAACTCCGCCGCGTCAGCAACAAAACTCCGCCGCGTCGACTCCGGTCCGCCGCATCGACCCCTCCGCCGCACAACTCCGCCGCGTCGACTCCGGTCCGCCGCGTGACTCTGCACCCGACACTCGGGGCTGCGCCATACATGCTACACAATTTACCTCGGTCACACCCGCGTTGCGTCGGCTTCATCCGTCCATCGAAGGGCACTCGCCATCGGCTCGAGTATCGTGCACCCGACAAACATCTACGCCATCAAGCATGAAGACTGGAGCACTCGCGAGATACTCGACAACAACAAAGCATCTCGACATCGACCACACCAGCACCGCGGGCAAACTTCGACTCCCTCGACATCATCGACCACCACGGCGGCGATCAGCGTCGGTGGAATCGACACACAAAGCCTGCTCCCTAGAAGGGCACTATGTACCCTCAGGGGCTGGCACTCGACATCAACAATGGCATCAGCTTCGACCGTGCTTACCCGATAGCCGTCGACTCGGGAAGAGGGCGACGTACGCACACACAACCGAGGCTCGGGGGCTGGCGCTTCATCGTCAATGAAACAACAATTCCATCGATGCACCCGACAAGGCGACACCCGTGACTTCTTCGACTCCGCATCCGCGACTCCGCCTCTGATACTCGGGGGCTGGTGCTTCGTCATCAACGACAAACAACAACAGTCTACATATTTCCGTCGCTCATGAACAGCTAAGTCAGTTTCATATTTTATTTTTACAATTATAACCTGCTTTGGTTGCATGCAACACTCGGGGGCTGGCGCTTTTTGACTCCGACGCGTCGACTCCCCTGGCTGCACAATTCCGCCGCGTCGACTCCGGTCCGCCGTGTCGACTCCCTGTGCCGCACAACTCCGCCGCGTCGACTCCGGTCCGCCGCGTTGACTCCCTACACTGCTCAACTCCGCCGTGTCGACTCCGGTCCGCCGCGTCGACTTCTTCCGACTAAACACTGCAAGACTTGGCAGCACCCGATGCTCGGGGGCTGCGCCGAACAGGCCGTAGCAAATTTGCCTTGGCCGCACCCGAACACTCGGGGCTGCACCGTGCAGGTTAAAGCAAATACACAAACATCGGACACACCCGAATGCTCGGGGGCTGCGCCGTGCAAAGTCAAAACTTCATAATTCGCTTGGCCGCACCCGATGCTCGGGGGCTGCGCCGCACAGGTCGTAACAAATAAGCCAAAGCCGGTCACTCGACCGCCTCGTCGATTTTGAAGGTGAAAATCAAACTAAGCCAAAGCCGGTCACTCGACCGCCTCGTCGATTTTGAGGGTGAAAGTCAAGCTAAGAAAAATTGGTCACTCGACCGCTTCATAGACAAGTACACATAACTGCCTTCAGAAGCGGATCAAAATTTTATTGACTGCTGCAAAAAATTCAAACCTTTGAGATTATACTCAACTGCAAGCAATTAAGCACAATCTCGGGGGCTACTCCCATCGGGAGCGCTGGACGCGCGCCCGATAAAAACTACGATCAAAGACATTAAGTCGTCCAAAACAAGCAGTCGAATCTTACTCGACCCAGATCGAAACTTACTCGACTTGGCTGCTTAGCCCCATGCGAATATCGATCACAATTCCCCGAGTTGCGTCCGCCGCATATACTTCGGATGCTGCACGCATAGTGCAAAGGTAAGACCCGCCGATCCGTCGAGCTGGGCCGGGGCCCGCTCCTAACAGCGTTTGTCCTGCAACTTTCCGTGTCAACAGACATGACGAAAATCCTGACGGACGCGTTAGGTCGCAAAATTATGCTGCGGGTCGGCTCAGTAAGACCTCCGCGGCCTGAGTCGAACCTGACCAGCTTGTTCCGGGTTCGAGTCCGGGGACTCGAGCTTGATGTAGGCTAGTAAGGTTTTGCCAGAAGTGCAGTTAACTGGTCCCGATCCGTCGAGTGTACCAGGCCTACTATGCCACAATCCCTAGGCAAAAATAAGCAAAGCATCAGTCGACGTATTTTCGACTCGACAAGCACAATCGAGACAATCTCGACTCAAAAGTACATGGCAAAAATAAGCAAAGCATCAGTCAACGTATTTTCGACTCGCCAGGCACAATCGAGAAAATCTCGACTCAAAAGTACATAGCAAAATAAGCAAAGCATCAGTCGACGTATTTTCGACTCGCCAGGCACAATCGAGACAATCTCGACTCAAAAGTACATAGCAAAATAAGCAAAGCATCAGTCGACGTATCACCGACTCAGCAAGCACAATCGAGACAATCTCGACTCAAATGTTCACAGCAACAGGCAAAATATTGGTCGATGTGCTACCGACCCAAAGATTCATAATAAAGCAAGCAAATTATGCCATACACCTGCAGATGAGTTCCTGACCGATTCTTCAAATCGACCAGGCACTCGGGGGCTACTCCCATCGGGAGCGCTGGACGCGCACCTGACGAATTAATGAGTCAAAAGTATCAGAAAACGCAGCAAAGAACGCGAAAACTGAACCCAAGTTGAGTACCTCCTTGGACAGCGCAAATTTCATCGACTAACTCCCATCGGGAGCGCACTCGCCATCGGCTCGAGTGATGCATGGATTTCTCAAAGTCGGGTTTCTCTATAACCTGCACGGATTTCTCAAAGTCGGGTTTCTCTATAACCCGCACGGATTTTTCAAAGTCGGGTTCTCTATAGCCCGCGTCGGATTTTTCAAAGTCGGGTTCTCTACAGCCCGCACTGGATTTTTCAAAGTCGGTCTCTCTATAGATCGCATCGGATTTATTATTATTGGATTTCTTACACTGGATTTATCAAAGTCGGTCTCTCTATAGATCGCATCGGATTTATTATTATTGGATTTCTTACACTGGATTTCTTATAAATGATTCAACTCTCAATTTATGGCTAAAACGTTCATCACATGATCATCAACGTACCCGACGCATCGACTACACCAACTCGACATGTTGCTCTGAGTTTCTGCCCGATACTTCGAATCGACCAGACACTCGGGGGCTAGTGACGGGGATGTGCCCTTCGGGTCCCTATTATTGGTATACCTGGTGCAGCCCAGACGAAGGCCCACCTGGTGGCCCAGCAATTACTTCAAGCACAAGTCAAGGGATTCAATACGTAGTCTACTAGGACTCTTGTAAACCCTACCTGGCTCCCTTTATAAAGCCAGACAGGGGCACCCGCATAGGCAGATCGATACTAGATCCACAACTCGCATAGACATAGAGACGCCACGTCTCACCACCACAATCGCCATTACGGCCACCATGTAATCTCATATATCATCATAATCAGACAAGCAGGAGTAGGTCTTTACCTCACGATGAGGGGCCGAACCTGGGTAAATTCTTGCTTGTCAGCCGTCCGATACTACCAGCGCGCACATCTTCTCCTCAAAATATACCTGGGGTACTCGACCCTGGGATTGCCGTGGGCATACCACGTCAGCGGTAAACAAGGATAGAGGTAACCGAAGTCAAAGCACGCGGAGACACGGATGTATGCCCGAGTTCCTCCTTTTTAGGGGAGTACGTCTCGTTGGAGAGGCGTGAACCAACACAATGATTCAACAGCCACGAAGTCTTCACCCTCTTCTCCGGTGAACTGCACCACAAAGGATTGGTTCACTTCAACTATCGGAAACCTTCAAGGCGGAGTCCGGAGCCTTTACAACAACGATTTGGGGGCACAACCCACAAAGGATTGGGGGCTCCCAAACAACTACAATCTGTCACAAAGACAAGCAAGTAAGTACAACAATGGGCTAGGTTTTCCTAGTGGAAACCCTAGCAAATGGTCCCTCAAGTGAATGAGGGGGAAATGAAAAACGGCTTTGTGAAGATGTAGATCGGGGCCTTCTCCTTCAATCCTCGAAAGATCAACGAGTTTGGGTGGAGGGATTGGGAGATCTAGTGATTCTTGAGGTTGCAACAATGGTGTCTTCAATTCTGGGCGAGCTAGCTGGCTGGAGGTAGGTGGAGGGGTATTTATACCCCTCCCAGAAATGTAGCCGTTGCAGTCAAGCTTCACACCGGAGTTTCCGGCCCTAGTGACCGGAAACTCCGGCCTTCTGAAACTCCAGCCCCCACCAGGGGCTGAACAACTTCTTCTCAGCCGAGGCTCGGGCAAACACTCCGGTGCCCTGGGGCCGAAAACTTCTGCCAGGGGCGGAAACTCCGGCCTTTGGGGCCGGAAACTCCGCCCCCCACCAGGGGCTGAACATCTTCTTCTCAGTTGAGGCTTGGGCAAACACTCCGGTGCCCTGGGGCCGGAAACTCCGGCCTTTAGGGCCGGAAACTCCGCCCCCCACCAGGGGCTGAACCACTTCTTCGCAGCTGTGAGGAATTGCCCTGAGTCCGGAGACTCCGGTCCTGGGGACCGGAAACTCCGGCCTGAAACTGATGATTTGCCTCTTTTCTCTTTTTGGTGTTGATGCACATGAGTTGTACATAATTAAGTCTGCATCACTTAACACCATATTAAATATCCAGAGTGTTGTTAACTAACACATAAAACTAAGAGATCACAAAATGTTCTTTCAGGTGGGGACCCTGATCTTCCACATAGGCGCCCTCTTGTTCCCTCTGCAGGGTTGCGCGGATGGGGAATCGGCAGCGGCGGCGCTAGCGGCCAAGGTTTGGGCCGCGCCCGCGGTTCCGAGCCGCCTCCGCTTCTTGTCGGCCGCATCGGCCCCTGTAGCGGTAGCGGTGGCCTACGGTGGGGCGGGAGCGGGGCCGCGGGGGCATCTGCGCGATCTGCCGGTCTAGATCCCCGTGCGGCATCTCGCCCGCCGACTTCCGCGTGCGGCAGCCTCTGGCTCTGGCTTCGGCGCGCGCTCGCCGTCGGGGAGGGCGGGGCTAGGGTTTGCGGGGGGGGGGGGGGGGGGTCAGCGGTGGTGGAGGGTGTGGAGCGAGCTCATGCCTCCATTTTTGTGCTTTGTTTTATGCGATGGAAGGAGCGAGATATTTCTTCGCCCCCGCTCGCCGCTTGCTGCTGCAGGACAACCAGGTTGTGCTGCTTGGTGATGACGTGTTTGTGAATTCGTGGTTTTGGGATGGTCGGGATGTATAATTGGGTCAGAGACGGTGAGCTGGTCAAAATGACGGACCGGATATGCACCTCTCACGACCAACTTAATTTTGTTGCCAACATTTTTTTGACGATCTGGCGCACAATTTTGCTGACAAAAGAATAACAAACAAGGTATAGCTTTCTACTCCCTCCGTTCCAAATTAATTGACTTATATTTGCCCACATGTGGATGTATCTAGACATGTTATAAGTATAGATACGTCCACATTTAGATAAATGGAAGTCAATTAATTTGGAACGGAGGGAGTAGTAGCATGCAAAGAACACATCAAAGCCTTTTGCCGAGCCTGGAGTGCTTAAGTCTCGTGGCACGACGGGTTCGCAGCTACCATGGGAGCCGGTTTCGCGGTCGGGGGTGGCGGCCCCGTACTGTGATGTGGATGTACGCCGAGGCGGTGGCCTTAGTTTGCTATGCTGTAACAGCTCTAAGGGATGTGGTCATGCCTTTGCATAACTTAGGTGACGACCTAGTGCTGCGAGGGTACTGAACTCATTGACCCGACCCATGCGATTTTTCGGTAAGGTTATGCTAGGTTGGGGCAGCGACCTGGATTTGGTGTGATGTTTCTGGTCCGTGCTCGGTTGACTTGTGTGGTCAGGGCTATAAGAGTAGGCCTGGGAGTTCGGTTTTTTTCAGAAGTTCAGTTCGGTTTTTTCGGTTTTTCCATAAATCGGTTTATAAGAAATAGGCACCGAAATTATATCGGTTATCTAATTAACCGAGAGTTTGGTTAACCGATAATTCGGTTCGGTGTTCGGTTTTAAACCGATATGTGCAAACAGTAGGGAAACAAAAATACTGACGGCATGCGGCGTGCGGCTAGCTAGGGGTTCCACGATGCGGCGTGCGGCTGCAGCTGTAGATGGGAGTTTTGAAGAGAGACGAGTTGGACCTTCTCACTTTCCTCTGCTACAGTGAAAGCGATTTTCTGGGCGAATCTCGTGCGCCGCGGTTCCTCGCCGCAGATCCGCGGGATTTCCTGGCCTCCGGCGGCCGCTTCGGCGGCGGGAGGTCGGGGAATCCCCGGATCGGGCTATGTGAATTAGGGGTGTGTGAGGTGTGTCGCTGGCGGCGTCGAGGTGGAAGCGGCGGCGTTGGTGTTGTTTGCAGGTGGTGGTCTTCCCTTCCGATGGCGCGGTTCCTGGAGCCCCGCCGCGGATCTGCCTCCTCGCCTTGCTCGCGGCTCTGCGGAGACCTCGAGAGGGCACCCCCTTTGCCGGCGTCCATGTGCAGGTGGAGCTGGCGATTGACGACATGGAAGATGCAGTGCGTGGAGACCAAGGTGGTGTCGCCGCCGTCGTGCGCGGTGGAGGTGCTTCGGCGCCGAGGAACGTCGACTCTCAGCCCACGGGGGGGCCTCCCAGTCCAAGCGTATGGAGGTGGTGCGGCCGATTTCGCCGGCGTGACGTCGCGCGTGATGAAGACGACGCCAGAGCTCGAGAGGGACCTAGTTGTTATTTCTTGTTTTCTTGGGCTTTTCTGTTTGAATCTTGGTCGGATGTAACTGCATTTTTCCCTCGCAAAAAAAAAAAGGAATAGGGAGACTAGGGTACGACGGGATTAGAACAATACGAGACGTGCCTGCGTTGCGTATACTGCCAGGCAGCCAGGGTATGTGCATATGGCCGTAAAAGAAAGGCTTATGCATTGGGGCTGCTACGTGTGTAGGCCAGGAGCCCAGGACTAGCACGTGCATGGGCCTATTAGGCTTTCTTTTGTTGGGTTGAGAAGTAGTATCGATGGGACAAGAAAGGTTTTGTGTCTCTGTCGCTAATCTCGGTTATTACGGTTCTTTCGGGTAAACAGTGGTTAAAACCGAATTTACAAATTAAAATTCGGTTTATCACATATACGCACCGAAATTAGTGTCGGTTAATTTGGTTTCGGTGAATTCGGTTTCGGTTCCGGTTATTTCGGTTCGGTGTTCGGTTTTCGGTTTTTTATGCCCACCCCTATATAAGAGGACCGCCACAATGTTGCACCTCACATCCGAGAGTTGTGGAAGTCGGAGTAGCAGTTCAATAAACGATTGTGTATTTTTTTCTGCTATTTTGTGGATTGATCTAGTGGGGATGACGAGGTTTTATTTCTTGCATGGTTTTTGGTCATGTTTTTTTTTCTAATATAGAGGGTTATTTATATGGTTTCAGATGTTTTTTCTTCCAATTATATGGTGTATTCTTTCACTTGAATATAACAATTCTCCTGGTGCAACTAAAATATATATTATAATCAAGATAGGCCTTGTTTCTTAGCTAAAAGCACTCCGGCCACCCCTACTCGAAACAGGAGGAGATGCGGTGTGGAGGGGAGGGCATGTTCCTTTCCTCTTTTAATAATCTTCTCCCTCACATGTCTCTCTTACTGATTTCTAACAAAGCTCAAATTTAACCGAAACTAACTATATACCTGTATTTTTTAATAAAAACTACATCTTTGATTTATAAAACGTGGTACAATGCAGATGCTCACAAACAAGCGCATACACTTACCTTTATGAAGGCACGCATACGCCTACTGCTATGACTGTAAGTACCTCCAAAACACTGAGCCAACGGATCAGGTTTTGAGATTGACGAAGTTATTACGGACGCCTCGTTGTCTATGAGAAAGTCGCCTCCCGCTGAAAACAAATTCGCCTAAATGACAAACATCGGCGTAAAACATGAGATTTGAACTCTAATTGGTTAAGCTTACAACCACCGTTCTAACCCTAGGTTCTTGTAAACACTACATTCACGAATTCACTTTTTCAGATCATTTGATGTTTATTTTTCAATGGTGAAGTTTTGACCTGATTTTAGCATGACAGGTAACGACCAGTACAAAACCAGCGCAGCCTAGAAAAACCCAAGGCGCTTCCCTAACCCGCAACCAAAAACCCAGAGCACCCGCAACTCGGAAGCCATCAGCCATGCCGCCGCCGCCGCCGCCGCCGCCGCAGCCCAAGAATCGCAGCCACGCCCCTGCGAAGGCCGGGCAGGGCCGGCCGCCTCCGGGCCAAACGGGGCGGCGGATGGCGAGCAAGGACGCCGGGGAGCGAGCGGCGTTCTTCGCGCGGCGCGAGGCGGCCACGGTGCTCCGGCGCGTGCTACGCGGGGACGCCTCCAAGCGCTCAGGGGGGTCCATCAAGTCGCTCGTATTCTCGCCCTCCGTGCGCAACAAGCGCGCCACCTTCGCCCTCGTCTGCCAGACCCTCAAGTGTAAGCTTCGAGCTCTCGCCGATGCCATCTCGCGTGCAAGGTGTTCGATGGAATGCCAGTGCAGGGGCTCGTTGCTGCATTCTCGCACGAATGTCCACTGAAATTGGTAGACGAATGCCTCTGTGAATATATGCTGCTAAATGTTCTCATGGACTTTCTTGAATGCTATGCCATGTTGATGCTTATTGGTTGCTAGTTGGTTTGTTATTTGGCTTTTGGAGTGATGAGTTGCAATCAATCTTACAGTCTGTAGGAAGTTGAACATGTAATTAGTTGTACTTGCGGTCATCAGCTATGCAGGTGGGAGTGTTTTTTATTTCTTTGACTTTAAAGCAAATCATGTATCCTCAGCTCAAGCTTCTGGAGAATGACTGCTCTGCAAAATCTTGTTGTAAAATCGGCTAACTTTAAAGAGCTGTACATATTCGATCTGTATGTTAATCCATCCGATGCAAATGTACATAGCTGATGAACTGGAAATAAAACCATGTGTAACGCATCTTGCCAGGAGCAAGCACAAATTCTCTGCTGTTATGCTTGGACTGCCAGTTTGTGTTTTCCTGCATTGACTTCTCCCTCATGTTTGTTTGTTTCTTTTAATCAGATCTTCCGATTCTTAAGGAAGTTTTCGCATCAACTGGAGTACTAACCAGCAAATGGAAGGTCGACCAACTGAATCTATTGTTACGGATTCATTGTTTTCCTTCTTGCTATATACTTTTTTTATCAGTCTTGTCTTTATAGGCTTCATGACCCTTTTTATCCTTTCAACCAAACAAAAACTTGGCTCAACCAACCCACACAACCAAACATGAAAAATTGCTACCACCAACCACGTGGTTGGGGGTGCCCCCAACCAGTTTTTCGTAGCCACTCAACCAAACACACCCTAAGTGGGTACGTATAATACCACCACGCAAGGCAGTAAGGCATGAATTGACTCTTTATTTCTTTTTCCTTGCAGAAACAGGAAGAATTAGTCTATGTGACTGCCTACGACATCCTCTTTGGTCAGGTTTGTCAGTTCTACGGTCTTTGGATTGACCAAAGTTATTCAAATAGTTTGCATGGTTGCATTTACTGTGTCCAACCTTTTCATTGCTACTGTGTTATAACCTTTTCTAAACTTAAAGTTATGCAATTGGTTACTGTCATTCAAGTTCATCAGTCGTGCTGTTCCTCTTCTTCTTCATACTGAAAAAAATCTGACATGAAATAGCATTTGTAGGAAATTGCAGTTTCTGGAGCTGTTGAGCAATTTATTTTGCTACATAAAGATACCTTTAGAACCACTCTTGAGAAAATATGCGTTAAAAGGAAGGTCAGCAACGTCGAGGACTTGTTAAGCGGGAAAACTACAGGTACTTCTTCTCTGTTCTCTCTGGCACAGTGGCATGTTCCTTTTGTATCGGCTCATTGACTTCTTGTAATATGATTGCCATGCATCCTCGAGCCATCTAATGATCTTGACCATCCAGATCAAGTGCCTTCTTCTGATTGCACAATTTCTCGCGGCAGTTCAGATAAGGCTAGGTTATAGTAAATATTTGTCTACACTGCATAATTAGATTGTGTTACAGCTGCAAGCTTGAATTGTTTCACACATATATATCCAGTGTACGATGTGAGATGTTGCAGATGTGAACTTGGTTTGTTTCATATGCAGTGTATTGTGAGGTTGGTTTCTCGTGTGAACAATCAATTCAGACTTTGCATGCTAGGTTTCAACTTCTTAACGTTGAGTAGGACATAATCGTCTTGTTATGTTATTTGAAAAATTCTGGTCAGCTTAGGGCAAACTATGGATTCTTTTTTAGCCATCCTCCAAAATGATAAGTAAGAACAGTAAACATTCTCATATTTGGCGAACCAATTTGGTTTTCAAAACTAGCATCAAAACGGTGTCCTGGAAAAGATTTACCACAACTGCTGCCTGTGCATTTGCTTTATTCAGTGATATGCCATCTTCATTATAAGTAAATTAAATGGTACTAATAAAATTGTATGCATGCAATTCTGTTCACTTTCATTGCTTTGTTTTCGCAGTCAAACCAAAGCCGAGGTTTGTTCGTGTAAACACTCTCAAGACCTCTACAGAGTATGTCGTTGAAGAACTAAGTAAATTACACAAGGTACTTCATTTTTATACTGTTTAGCAGGCATATTTCCATAAGTAACAGACCTCATGTTCAATGTTTCTCGATAACTTTATACCAACTTCCGATCTGTACCATTCTTATTGGGACTTGAAATTCACCAAGTATTGTGTAGGTTGATAAAGATGATATGGTTCCAGACATGTTGGTGCTCCCGCCTGGAACTGATGTGCATAAACATCCTCTGGTCACAGATGGAAAGGTGTTTTTGCAGGTGAAGCCTTGTGATTTTGTTGCATATATTTGCATTTGCATTTGAAAGGAAGTTTGATTAGTATTTCACCCTCATTTAAACTTGTTTTCACAGGGAAAGGCAAGTTGTATGGTGGCAGTCGTGTTGTGCCCTAAGCCGGGTTGGAAGGTTAGTTTATTAGTCTACTAGTTCTTGTTGCTGATATTTGTTATTGGCTTGCAAGTTGTAATCATTTAGCTGCGAAGAGAAATATGTATGTTATTTGGATTACCTTCTGCCTCAGCGGATAGGATTTTACATAGCAATATTCTGGACTATAACGCTGCATATTTTATTATTAACAACTTTGCAGTTGCTTGTCTTGCTGTTTCTCTACTTCATCTTACGTATCAGATAAAACCTAACAAATACTTCCTATGCGTTATGGTTACTACTGGACATAAATTTGTTGGGATGCAAGTTGGTAAAATATAAAAATACTGATGTGCGTCACTTAGTAACTGTATACAAATATTTATGTTAAAAAAGAAAAGTCTATGCTTGTTCTGTCTGTTTTCCTCTTCACTATGCTTCATGACTATGGGATTAATATAGGGATGAAAACGGAGCGGATACGGACGGAACTGAGTGCTGCCACATTTGTTTTCATATTTTTTTGCGGAACCGGAAACGAATACAGAAACACCGGAAACAGATATTGTCGGAAACAAATACATACCGAAAATGGTGCGGACACGGAACATTTAACGGATATTTATCAGAACAAAAAGGCCCTTAAATAAGGCAGGAAAATTCAAATAAATTAAGAAACTTTTCAAAATTTTAAGATGAAATACAATATAAGAAAATATCAGGAGTCAAGAGGGAGATGATATGTGAATACATAAGGATTTAACATAGTCACTTTAGATTTTTTTCTTTTTTTCTTCAGATTTTGGGTTCTTAGCCAAAAACGGAAAGTTCCGTATTACCGTAAACGGAATTTCCGTTTCCGTGGTCGTTCCGCCGGAATACGCTGTTCCGTTTCCGTTTCCGTTTCCGCTTCCATTTTGCAAATTTCCGTTTCCGTTTCCGTATTTCCATTCCGTTTCCGTTTTTCCGCGGAAAAGTCGGAAAGTTTCTGTACCGTTTTCATCCCTAGATTAATAGATGAATGTTGCATTTTGATGTTGTGGTTGATAAATATCACTCTGGTTGTATAACTGTATAAACTTATAGTTATGTCATGCCAAACCATTAATGTCCAGTTGAACATTAAACTTAGGTTATTGATGCATGTGCGGCTCCAGGGAACAAAACTGTCCACCTTGCTGCACTCATGAATGGGGAAGGGAGCATTATGGCCTGTGAACTTAACAAAGAGAGGGCTAAGACATTGCAGCATACTGTCAGAAGATCTGGAGCAAACAGTATCCTTTCTTAAAGGTTTTATTATCTCCAGCTCAAGTAGTCTTCTAACTATATTCTTGTGCGTCGTTCTTACTGTTAAATCATCTTCCTGCCTTGCATTTAATCTACACAAATGAAGGTCACATGATTTCTATGGTAAAAATGCATCAGTAATGGGAATTGGCACCCAGGAGCATGTGATCTGAGTGAAAATAACTATATTTTTTTGCGGGTGTGAAACTAACAATTTTATTAATTTTTAAGCATTTTCATGTCCCTGTTATAGTTTCATCGAAAAATGACAAGTTTTTTGTCCTGTGTTAAAAAAACAATTCTGGTGCTTCAAATTTTCTTTTAGAGCACTGTTTCTTTTCCCCCCAGGACAAACCATCTGTCTTGTCTTCATGAAACTTTGCACACACATAAAAGACTCAAAACATGTATGTTGCCAAAAAATTTAGATCTCATTTTATCCATTTCACTGTCCATGCCAGAAGCATATGCTCCGGGAGCCAAAATGCCACCCTTGTGGATTCTTTCATCCTTCAGTACAAATCCCCTTCTAAGCCAAGTGCTTTTTCAGATAGTTGACTGACATTTGTTCACAAGGGAACTCCTAAGGGGTTGAATACCATATAAACAGGCGTTCCATCTCGCAATAAAGCATATGCTGCATTTGTTTTTCTGTGTGGATATGATCCCTGTGTTGCCTTGTCTTCTGGTTATTTTCTTCAAACTTTGAGTACATTCTCCTGTAAACTATGTACACAAAACCTTTATGTCAAGGGGGTTGCCTTGATATGCATTGACTATCTATGGCGATCCTAAATTTGTTTATTGATATGTTGTTGTTTCCTTCCAATTACCAACAGTAAATACCTGCTCGCCATATATCTATGTGTTACGTCTTCCAAAGTTTGTGACATGATACGACAATCAGCTTTTCTTAACCAATTTTGTAGATATTGAAACAGTTAATGGTGACTTTTTGGAGATAGATAGCAATGACCCGTCATATGCAGAGGTTTGTAGTACTTGTCTTGCTATTTTTTGTTTTCCTTCCCGTAAATAGACCAATTCATATATTGACGCCCATGCTAACCTATTGATAAGAACTTCATATGAGCACACATTTGTGTAGCTTTTCATTTGTCTTGAGGAACAAGCATACCTAATTTTGTTGTGTGCTTCAATATGTTGATGATTGGTGCAGGTTCGTGCTATTCTATTAGATCCCTCTTGCTCTGGATCTGGAATTTCTACAGAGAGACTTGATCACTTGCTTCCTTCACATTCTAGAGGTAACTATAGCTTATTATGGAGGCAAGTCTTACACCATATAAATACCTCTCTTGTTCAATCTGAAAACTTGCAAGCTGCATGGGTTAATGATTAGCTAGTGCTGCCTATTGCAATCTGTGTGCATACGGCACACCATATTGAGTTCACCCTAGTTTTCTCCACAAGCCAAATGTACGTATGTTCATTTTGTCGGACAAATAAGAAGGGCTTTGCTTTCCTAGTCAAATTTGACCTGAAATTGTGAACCATTGCAATCTTGTGTCAGGAATATAGGTTAAGGTCTACTAGTTTTAAGCGAACAAGTTCAGCAAACCAACGTTGTATCAAAATCTTATTGGAACACTTGGCTCTGAAAGAAATCCTCTTCTGCAGATGATCAGGATGACGCAGGTTCAAGCGCGAGGATTAGGAAACTATCCGCTTTTCAGCGGAAAGCTCTCTCACATGCTCTATCATGTAAGTTCCTGCTCTACTCGGTCTGTCTAATATCCACATTTTTTTTAGAAACACTGACTATAGGGCAGAAGCCCCACAGTATTTTATTGAAATTTAAACGAACCAAAGCAGGAACAAGAGTATTTACACTAATATCCACATTTCACTGGTCCAACTGTTGCACAAGCTGAAGCGAAAAGCTTTCGTCCTCGTTTGCAGTTCCCTCTGTAGAGAGATTGGTCTACAGCACCTGTTCAGTACACCAGGCAGAGAACGAGGATGTTGTCAGCTCCGTCCTGCCTCTAGCCTCATCGCTTGGTTTTGAGCTCGCCACCCCGTTCCCTCAATGGCGCCGTCGCGGCCTTCCGGTCTTCGAAGGAGGTATGTGCTCTGTACCTGAACAATTTGGCAATGCTCGTCGATGATCGATCTGTTACAGGTAAATAATAATGCACCTCCATGGTTCACCTTGTTCGCAGCTGAACATTTGCTTCGGACGGACCCTGAGGATGACCTGGAGGGATTCTTCATAGCACTATTTGTGAGGAAACCAGCAGCTAATGATGCTTCGAAGCCTAGCAAAGACGGAGCGATGGGAGTGAAAAGGAAACGAGATTGTACAGCACGAAACGGGCTCAGGGCGTTCAGCTCCTTGAGATTGTCCAGGATGGACGCGCTCTGCTCCATCTGGCGTCTCTAGAGATACTGCCTATCTTCGAGTGATTTTTTTGATAGGGATAGCTGAAGGAAGCTAGTGTGGAACTTGTAACTGAATTTTGCGTTTTCTATGTAGGCTGGATTATATACAAGGAAATGTGTATTGCTATTTTTGCAAGCATGAACACAGTTCCATATTATTCTTTTTTTAGTGGACACGGTCCCATTATTACTTGCTTAGAGCATCTCCACTGATAGACTCCCCCTAATGCCCTAACGGCCTAAGAGCATCACTAGCAGAACTAGCAGAGCCCTTAAAAGGGCCAAACCCTTATAATAACCGCTTTTTTAAAATTAGCGCAGACTAGAGCCTCTAAACCTGCAAAAAAGAATACAGGGCCGACCCTTGTTTTACTCTTCGACTTGTACTAGTGAGGATTGGGAGGCGATGGAACAGGCCACCCGTATCCTCCCCATCTTTTTCGCGGGAGGGATTTTTCCGCGGAGTCTTCCTCCTCGCGCGCGCCGCCAGTGGCTCCGCCTTCGCGCCCCGCCGCCATGGAGCCCCTCATGTCGCGACCTTGTTGAGCCGATGCAGACACATTTCTCCTCCCCGAGGTGGACAAGAACAAGACCGTCAACCCTAGCATGGTCATCTCGCCTGTTGTGCCCGTCAATCAAGGTGGTCGAGGAGGCAACAACCTCAACTAGGATGTCGCCTACATCGACTCCGCGATGGCAAGGCCGAGTAGAGCAAGATGATGTCTACCAACACGATAAACATAAGAACAAATCGAAAGGCTTAGTTTACCGAGAAACACGAGCACATCATGAAAAAGAGGAAAGTGAAGGGCAAAAGAATGATTTATGCATTTTCGACGATGTATTGTGATGTGACCGCTTGGTGTTGGCCAAACCTTTTAATTTGGTGACTATTATGGATGTCCCGGATTTTAATTATACATTTTGGTGCGATTGTGGTGTGTGTTTATTTTGTTCCAAATGCTAAAATGGGTAAAGCCGCTGGACCGGACAGTGTCCAGCACCCCGATAGTAGACACATTTTCGGGGTGCCGAGGCCGCCTGGCAGATATGCTCTTACACCTACTGTATGACAGCCAGATCACGTTCTTTTAAACTTGTCAATATCAGCTCTTTGAATAGTGGTCTTTTCACGTTTGTTATTAAAATTATTAGTTTACATGAGTGCGGATTCTGGAGCAAGCATCGGATGTTAAATAGTATCAAGAGACTTTTTCACAAGAGCAGCTTATCATCTCCAGGTTCAGAACAAATGGCTCCGGATCACAAAACTGACAGAACTTTATCAATGCCATGAAATGAGTAACTTGTTCTAGCCAGAAAGAAATCTGCAAGTATCCTATCTTAAAAGAACCAGACAATTGAGATGAATAGAACACACACCGAGCTTCGACCAAAAAATCACAAGCACACGCGCCATCAATCAGCTAAAGGATGATGTTACCAGGCAAAAGATCCACCTGACGATATCAATTCAGTTCATAACGCCTTCTACGGTTGTAGGTGCTTCTCTCTACTCGAAACTCCACCGGTCCGCTTCCTCTTCGCTTGTTCTTGATCATGTCAACAACACTCTCGCAGGTAAGTTCCAGCAATCCCTTGATGTCGAGGTATCTTGAAGCCATGATGAGGCCGTGCAGGGTCGACTGGTCGACCTTGACGAACTCGGCATCCCAGTTCTCGAGGTCCTGGGCGCGCGCGGGCGGGGTGGCCCGGACGTGCTTGCTGCAGTACTCGATGACCCTGGAGAGGATCTTGGAGTTGACGTTGGGGAGCGGGATCCCGTCGTCGGCGCAGCCGTCCTCGAGCACGTGGCGGATGACCTGCGACTCCATGGCCACGGCCTCCTCGACCTCGAACTCGTCGCCGTCGGAGCTCCTGAGGGTGATCAGCTTCTTCTCACCCTCCGCGCCGGCCATGATGTGTTGGGGGGTCTGAGAGGAGAAGAAACCCTAGCGAGCGCAGCGGAAGAGAGAAAGACAGGTAGGATGAGAGTATGAGAGAGACGCTCTCTTTTCCTCTGAAACCCCTGAGATTGGTGTTTTGGCTTCCGAACTTCAGAACTAAACGGAGTGTTTGGAGGAAAAATATTTTGAGTTTCTGGAACTAGTATTTCTTTTTACCGTATCGTTCTACATGTACACACATGGAATGGTTCCGGGACGTAGCTAGGTTAGTATAACCGGGGACGATTTTATGGTTCTCGTTCTGATTTTCTCATAGACACATGTCGAGTGCCATTCTTTCTCATGTACTGCAGGAACAAGAACAACATACTTTTTAGAGCGTTCAAGAACAACATACTGGCTTGACACTTTCGGGAAATATGTATGTCATGTACTTGCTGTATACCCGTATCATATATAGCCATTTCAATTTCTTTATTTTGCATAAAGACATAAATTTGCATCAAACAGATAAAACTTGTCAAAATAAACAATGCATGCTGAAAGAAGAACTAACAATGTAGTACTCCGAATACAATCGCAACGGCCATAGTCTAGTACTCCGAATACAGATCCGTATTAAAGTCTACTGCCACCGTCCGAATTCCGAATACAGATCCATTTATGCCGACCCACGCTGATTGCCGACGGTGCAGATATTCACCTCAACGACCCGCGGCTTGTTGGTCCCGGGCGGCAGATTCTCCACGGTGACAGTGAGCACGCCGTCCTTGTACTCGGCGCGGATGCCGTCCAGGTCGGCGCTGTTCTTCAGTGGGTACGAGGTGATCAGCTCAAACTTGCCCGCGGCTACGGTGCCGATAGCGAGGACGTTGCCGTCCTCGACCTGGACCCGGACGTCGGCGGGGTTGACGCCGGCCGGCATGCTGACGGCGAGTACGAGCGCGCCGGACGGGAGTTCCTTGACTTCCATCTTGGGCACCGGGGTGCTGGTGGTGCTGGCCATCGCCCTGGGTTGGGGCGTCGGCCGCACCGGGTCGTCGTTCATCAGCTCGTGCAGCGCCATCGAGAGGGCCGGGTTGCCGTAACCTCCGTAGCCGCCAAAGCCGCCGCCGAATCCGCCGAACGACATTGCGTTGAAACTGGTTGAGATTTGCTGCCGCCAGCAACCTCTTGTAGTCTTGTTCTATCGAGTAGATTTGCACCCATTTTAAATCACGACGTTATGATCCGGTCGTTTAGATAAAAGGCCAATTTTTCAGGCCCAGCGAGATCTCCGGTCCTTTCCATTAGGAACAACTTGTATCTCCAGTACAGTATGTTTACTAATCCGGTTTTGGAAGGGATAATCTCTATATCCCCACCAACCACTTGATTAAAAACTCTACAACATGCTAGTTTATTGTAGGGAAGATTATTTGTGAAGATTTATGAGGATTGGGTGAAACCAAAAATCTCATCAAATCCCCTCCCATCTCCAAGGGGATGAAAATACACCCCTAATAACAAGGCTTTGAGCCGGATTAGGTTGGAAATCATGTATGAGCGGGGCGTGGAGGCGTGTCGCCGCCTGAAGGAGACCACCTACTGAGCCGGCCCATTCTGGCATTTTTTCTTTTATTTGTTTCTTTTTCTTCTTTGTTTACTTTTCTGTTTTCCTTATTCTTTTTATTTTCATTTATTTTTCTGTTTTCCAAAATTGTTCATATTTTGAAATTGTACGAATAAAAAAAATGTTCAGCTTTAAAAATTCTAATTAAAAAATTGTTCAAATTAAAAAGTTCAGATTTTTTTTAAAAATAGTTTGAAAAGTTTGAATTAGAAAATTGTTTGGATTTTAAAAATGTTTGAATTCAAAATTTCTTCAAGTTCAAATTTTCTTAAATTATAAAAATGGCCGGATTTGAAATTTCTTCTAATAAAAAATTGTTCAGATTGTGAAAAATGTTTGAATTCAAAATGTGTTCAATTCGTAATTTTTTTTAAAAATAAACATTCAGATTTGAATTTTGTTCTAATTCAAAAATTGGCCAGATTTATTAAAAAAATCGAATTCAAAATTTATTCAAATAAAAAACGTGCATATTTGAAATCCGTTCAGATTAAAACAGATTTCTAAAATGTAAAAGGAGAAAAACAAATATGCTTCTTTTATTGTGCCGCTCCAAATTGGCCCATGAAGTGATTCCTTCAAGCGGACTGGGCAAATTGCGCCGTCTATGGGCGCCATATAGGAGCTCCCGGATTAGGTTGTCCATAAACCCGACTTCGTAATCCAACTGCTTGCCGAGTGCTGACATGGAGGCAATGAGGTGGAAGGGTTTTGCTTTAAGATGTGTATACTCGCTGAGAAGTCCTAGCAGGGACCTCTTTGTTTTTATGAGAACATTCCATCAATCAACCGGTTCAGCAAATCAAATATGGCCAATCATGTCTAATACGCTTACTTGGAGTTCACATAATGTTACTTCCCGGAGGTGGTGAGGCATCAGCTGTGGTTGCGGCTCTGGTGGCAGCTTCTTGTTGGGCTTTCTCTGACGAGGTCTACAGCTTCTTTTGCACCTCGGGCATTTCTTTACTTTGGGCTTCCCGGAGACTGTCTATGACTTTGTGGTCAGTGGTGATGATCGTCCGTGTTCATGTGTAATCTCCTCGGCGTTCCTCTCTAAGGCTTCCGTGTTGAGTCTCTCTGCCTGTGTGGACATGTTTTGTGTGTGTGCAGGGTTTTGTTGTATGCTGAGCTCAATTTTTTTTTTGAGTTATAAAGTGGTCGTATCCACCGCCCGAATAGATAGAAAGAGTTGACCCAGTTTATAAGGGAAACCGGGTCCAAAAACCATACAATCTGTACAAAAGAATGACACAAACGAAGCGACCCGCCGCCCACACGACTCAAGTCGACATACGCCACAACACACACCACCTGCTCCGGGGCCGCCGCCCCGGCGTAACAACCAGATCGACCTTCGCATTGCCCGAAGGTGATCCAGTCATGGTCGACGAACCCTCTGCCCACGCAGTCTTCATCCAGGTTGCCACCAAAACCACCTGTTCCGGGGCCGCCGCCCCGGTGTAGTAACCAGATCGACCTTCGCATTGCCGAAGACGATCCAGTCGGGTCGACGAACCCTCTGCCCAAGCAGTCTTCATCCAGGTCGCTGATACGTCCATTTTGCATCACTATTTTATATCATAATTTACTGTTATTCATTGATATATTTATATTTAGAGATGATACTTATGTTATTTTACCTATTTTGCATGTTTGATGATTATTGGAGAATTAAACACCGGACCGTCAAGACACCATATTTCTGAAGAAATAATTCGAGGAAAATATCACGAAGCTCCTATTTTGTCAGATGGCGGAGGTAGCCAAAAGGGGGGGGGGGGGGCAAGGTGGGCCACCATGGGCCTCACCATGTCGTGGCGCGACCCACCTTGCTGTCGCGCCGCCACGTGGTGAGGAGCCCTGGCCCACCTCTGCCAGTGCCCCTTCGCGTACATCATCCCCAGGAAACCCTAAGCCTAGGGGGGACGTCGAGGAAATATTCCGCCGCCTCCACGGGCGGAAAACACCAGAGAGAGAAAAGCTCTCCGACAGGGAGAAATCTGCCGGGAAATTCCTTCCCGGAGGGGGGAAATCATCGCCATCATCACCGTCATCGAGCTGGACTTCATTGGGATCATCATCATCATCTCCACCGCCGACACCATCATCCCACCGCTCCACTCCGTTCCGCTGTAACATCTAGGGTTGAATCTTGTCTAGTTCATAGGGGAAGCTTTCCCGGTGTTAATTACTCCTTGTGGTTGATGCTATTGAGTGAAACCGTTGAATTAAGGTTTATGTAGATTGTTATTCATCATTATATCACCTCTGATCATGTTCCATATGATGTCTTGTGAGTAGTTCGTTTAGTTCTTGAGGACATGGGAGAAGTCTTGATGTTAGTAGTGAATTATGTTGAGTAATATTTAATGGTTTGATATTTAAGTTGTGGTGTTATTCTTCTAGTGGTGTCATGTGAACGTCGACTACATGACACTTCACCTTTATGGGCCTAGGGGAATGCATTGTGTATTCGGTTGCCAATTGTGGGGTTGCCGGAGTGACAGAAACCTAAACCCCCGTTGGTATATCGATGCATGAGGGATAGCAGGATCTCAGAGTTTAAGGCTGTGGTTAGATTTATCTTAATTACTTTCTTGTATTTGCGGATGCTTGCAAGGGGTTAATCACAAGTATGTATTAGTCCTAGGAAGGGCGGTGCATTAGCATAGGTTCACCCACACAACACTTATCAAAACAATGAAGATTAATCAACTATATGAAGCGAAAGCACTTGACAAATTCCCGTGTGTCCTCAAGAACGTTTGGTCATCATAAGTAAACCTACCGGCTTGTCCTTTGCTGTAGAAAGGATTGGGCCACTGCTGCAATTATTATTACTGCATTTTATTTACTTGTACTTTATTTATTCTATATCAAAAACCCTAAAAACTTGTCTGCTAGTATTTACAGTGAATTCCTAATCAAAACTGCTTGTCAACACCTTCTGCTCCTCGTTGGGTTCGACACTCTTATTTATCGAAAGTACTACGATACACCCCCTATACTTGTGGGTCATCAAGACTATTTTCTGGCGCCGTTGCCGGGGAGTGAAGCGCTATTGGTAAGTGGAATTGGTAAGGAAAACTCTACTGTACGTGCTTTTTTATTTTTGCCTGCTGCTATATTTATTATGGAGAGATCTTCTCTTGAATTCCTATTTGGGAAAACCACTACCACTGCTAAGGTAGTAGAGGAGGCGCCACCTGAGCAGGTAATCCCATTCAAAATACCTATGAAAATTGTTGAACGTGTTACGAATAACCGCTATGAAGGGGATGGAACTGTCCATCCTGGTGATCATTTATTATTTTTACATGAATTATGCGAGTTATTCAAGTGTGCAGGTATTTCAATGGATGAAGTTAAGAAGAAACTATTCTCTATATCGCTGTCTGGTAGAGCTGCACATTGGTATAAACTGCTGAAGAATGGGCGTTCTCTTGGTTGGGAGGAAATTGTACCTCTCTTTTATTCTAAATTCTATCCTCCAAGTGAGATTCACAAAGACCGGAACCTCATATATAATTTTTGGCCTCATGATGGAGAAAGTATTGCCCAAGCGTGGGGGAGATTGAAGTCATTAATGCTCAAATGCCCCATTCATGAGCTTCCTGGTAATGTTGTTATTGATAACTTCTATGCAAGGCTTTCCTTTCAGGATAAAACTCTATTGGATACTGCTTGTTCTGGATCATTCACTCGTAATAAAGAAGAGTTTAAATGGGACCTTCTTGATCGGATTCAGGAGAACACTGAAGGATGGGAGAACGACAAAGGTAGAGAGTCAGGTATAAAATATGATTTCGAATGCATTAAAACTTTCATGAATACTGATGATTTTCGAAAATTAGTACGCTTATGGCCTTGACTCTCAAGTTGTTGCAAATTTTATAAAGCTTTGCCTCTATTTCGGTATGCCTAAGGAGGGTTTTAAGAATTATCATGAACCTTATAAAGATAAAACTGTTTCTCCTATGACTAGAATATTGAAGTTAATACTGTTGATCACATTATTCCTGAACCTTATATTGAAAAAGTTCCTTTTCCTGCTAAAATAAAGGAACACTCTATTATAGCTAGTGTTGTTAACAAAAGTACAAAGAAAGCTATAGAACCTGATGAACAAATAACTGTTGAACCTGCTGTAGCAATGGTTAAGGACCTTGTCACGAAAATATAGAAGATGGTCATATTATCTTTTGTGAAGATGCTTCTAATATTGTTTCACATCCTAAAAGCTCTAGGAAAACTAGTGTTCCTGTGCTTTCTGTTAGGATAGGTGATCATTGCTATTATGGTTTATGTGATATTGGTGCAAGTTCAAGTGCATTCCTTATGAGCTTTACAGGGAAATTATGCATGAAATTGGTTCTTGTGAACTTGAAGAAATTGATGTGGTTATTCAGCTTGCTAATAGAGAAACTATCTCTCCAATTGGTATTGTTAGAGATGTGGAAGTTTTATGTGGTAAGACTAAATATCCTGCTGATTTTCTAGTACTTGGTTCAGCTGCTAGTAAGACTTGTCCTATCATTTTTGGTAGACCTTTTCTGAATACTTGTGGTGCTGTTATAGATTGTAAGAAAGAGAAAATCTTTACTAAATTTGCTGGTGAATCTTATGAGTTCAATTTCTCTAAATTTGCTAAAGCCCTTATGAAACCGAATTGCCTAATGAAGATTTTAAAGTTGCTCAGCTTGCCTCTATTGCTCTTGCTCCTAACAATGCTTTGCAGCAACATATGGAGGATCACGAAAGTGAGGTCTTTATGGAAGAAAGGAATGAGCTTGACGAAATATTCCTTCGTCAACCTATACTTAAACATAATTTACCGGTGGAAGATTTGGGTACCACTCTACCACCAAAGGAGGATCCTGTTTTTGATTTAAAACCTTTACCTGATAATCTTAAATATGCTATATTGATGATAAGAAAAATATATCCTGTTATTATTAGTTCTAAACTTTCAGGTAGAGAAGAGAAAGGTTATTGGAAGTGTTGAAGAAACACCGTGGAGCTATGGGCTACTCTTGATGATTTAAAGGGATTTCCCTGCTATTTGTCAACATGCTATTAATATGGAACCTGATGCAAAGCCAGTTGTTGAACATCAACGTCGTTTAATACCCAAGATGAAGGAAGTGGTAAGAAATGAGGTATTGAAACTTCTTGAAGCTGGTATTATTTATCCTATTGCTGATAGTAGATGGGTAAGTCCTGTGCATTGTGTTCCTAAGAAAGGAGGAATTACTGTTGTGCCTAATGAAAATGATGAACTTATTCCTCAAAGAGTAGTAGTTGGTTATAGAATGTGCATTGATTTTAGAAAGGTTAACAAAGTTACTAAGGATCATTATCCTTTACCTTTTATTGATCAAATGTTAGAGAGTTGTCTAAGAAGACTCATTTTTGTTTCCTTGATGGTTATTCTGGGTTTTCTCAAATTGCTGTGAGAAAGCAAGATCAAGAGAAAACCACTTTTACTTGTCCTTATGGAACTTATGCTTATAGACGTATGCCTTTTGGTTTGTGTAATGCTCCTGCTACTTTTCAAAGATGCATGTCTGCTATTTTTCATGGTTTTTGTGAGGAAATTGTGGAAGTCTTCATGGACGATTTCTCCGTCTATGGAACTTCTTTTGATAATTGTTTGCACAATCTTGATAAAGTTTTGCAGAGATGTGAAGAAACTAATCTTGTTCTTAATTGGGAGAAATGCCACTTTATGGTCAATGAAGGAATTGTTCTTGGACATAAAATTTCTGAAAGAGGCATTGAAGTTGATCGAGCTAAAGTTGAGGCAATGAGAAAATGCCTTGCCCAAGATGTCAAAGGTATTCGTAGTATTCTTGGTCATGCTGGTTTCTATAGGAGGTTTATTAAAGATTTCTCTAAAATTTCAAAGCCTCTTACTAATCTTCTCCAAAAAGATGTACCTTTTGTTTTTGATGATGATTGTAAGGAAGCTTTTGAAACTCTAAAGAAGGCTTTAATTACTGCTCCTATTGTTCAACCACCTGATTGGACGTTACCTTTTGAAATTATGTGTGATGCTAGTGATTTTGCTGTTGGTGCTGTTCTTGGACAGCGATAGATAAGAAGTTGAATGTTATTCATTATGCTAGTAAGACTCTTGATTCTGCTCAAAAGAATTATGCAACTACTGAAAAAGAGTTCCTAGCTGTAGTATTTGCTTGTGACAAATTTAGACCTTATATTGTTGATTCAAAAGTCACTATTCATACTGATCATGCTGCTATTAGGTACCTTATGGAAAAGAAAGATGCTAAGCCTAGGCTTATTAGATGGGTGCTTCTTTTGCAAGAGTTTGATTTACATATTGTAGATAGGAAAGGTGCTGAAAATCCTGTTGCTGATAATTTGTCTAGATTGGAAAACATTGCTTATGATCCTATTCCTGTTAATGATAGTTTTCCAAATGAACAGTTGGCTGCAATAAGGGTAAGTTCGCGAGATAGTCCTTGGTATGCTGATTATGCTAACTTTATTGTTTCCAAGTACTTGCCTCCAACCTTTTCAGCTCAGCAAAGAAGGAAATTCTTTTATGACTTGAGGCATTATTTTTGGGATGACCCACATTATATAAAGAAGGAGTAGATGGCATTATGCGAAGATGTGTTCCAGAACATGAACAAGAGAGATATTGAGAAATGCCATGGTAGTGCTTATGGAGGACATCATGCTGGAGATAGAACTGCACAAAAGGTTCTACAATCAGGTTTTTATTGGCCTACCCTCTTTAAAGATGCAAGAAAGTTTATTTTATCTTGTGATGAATGTCAAAGAGTTGGTAATATCTCTAGACGTAATGAAATGCCTATGATTATTCTCTTGTTATTGAACCATTTGACTGTTGGGGATTCGACTTTATGGGTCCTTTTCCTCCTTCAGAAGGTAATACTCATATACTTGTTGCTGTTGATTATGTTACTAAATGGGTAGAAGCTATACCTACAAAAAGTGCTGATGGTGAGACCTCTTTAAAAATGCTTCAAGATGTTATTTTTCCTAGGTTTGGTGTGCCTAGATATCTTATGACTGATGGAGGTTCTCATTTTATTCATGGTGGTTTTAGAAAGACCCTTGCTAAATATGGTGTTAATCATAGAATTGCTTCAGCTTATCATCCCCAAACTAGTGGGCAAGTAGAATTATCAAATAGAGAGATTAAATCTATCTTGCAAAAGACTGTTAATAAATCTAGAAAAATTGGGCTAGTAAGTTAAATGATGCTTTATGGGCTTATAGAACTGCTTATAAAAACCCTATGGGTATGTCTCCTTATAAAATGGTTTATGGTAAAGCTTGTCACTTGCCTTTAGAATTAGAACACAAAGCTTATTGGGCAGTGAGGGAACTTAATAGAGACTTTAAACTTGCTGGTGAAAAAGGTTGCTTCATTTGAGTTCTTTAGATGAATGGAGAAGTGAGGCTTATGAAAATGCTAGACTTTTTAAAGAGAAAGTTAAGAAATGGCATGATAGGAGAATTCTTAAAAGAGATTTAATGTTGGTGAGAAAGTTCTATTGTATAGGTCTCGTCTCAGATTTTTTGCAGGAAAATTACTCTCAAAATGGGAAGGACCTTTTGTTATTGTGGAGGTGTATCGTTCAGGTGCAATAAAGATTGCTTCACTAAAGATAACTCTACACAAGTGGTGAATGGCAAAGACTCAAACATTATATTTCTGGAGATCCTTATGATGAAGATGTTGATACTATTCAAGTGGTGACTCCGGAAGTTTTCATTGAAAAGCAAATTCAGGGGACTGCAGAGTCTGTTTTCGAATAGGTAACAGTTTCGGTAAGAAAAAGTTCGCGTTTAACTTTCCAAGAGTTATTTTTGTCATTTATTTTAAATATGGAAAAATAAGAGACCAAACCGGGTAGGAAACGGTGCCCGAGGGCACCTCACCATGCCGTGGCGCGGGCCCACCCCTGGCCGCGCCGCCACGTGGTGAGGGCGCCTCGGAGCCCGTCTCCGACCAGGTTTCTCTGTACCTTCCTTTTGTTGCGAAACTTTTTGCTATATAATCCCCGGATCCCCCGAGGTTCGTATATCGCCTTTTCGTCGTGTTTTTGTTTCGATCTGTTTCTGCCAGATTTCATCCGCGGATCTAGAGCCGCCATGTCTTCGTCTGAGCCCTCCAAGGACAGCTTCTTCGCGAACGTCGTCAACCCGTACATGAACGAGTTGAAGATGCATCCGAAGGAGTCGCTGCTCAAGGATGGGAGTTGCAAGTGGAAGACGTTCAGGTCCTAAGGGGAAGGAAGCCTGGAAGACAGGATGGAGAAGTTGGAGCAAGAGGTCTTTACATACAAGAAGATGGCGGAACGTGAAGTGGACATCTTTCACAGGATGGTGTCGACTTGTTGCTGAACACAAGAAGGAGACCGCAAAGCTCTGGGAGACATTCTCACTCCATGAGACCACCAACAAACTACAAGCGCAACTCTACGATGTTCAGAATCAAAACTGTGAGTATGAAACCAGGTTTAAACGCATAAGCTCTGCTGCCAGTTTCAGGATACCTGAGACCAAGTCATCATTTGTTGATGGAGAGCCTCTGCCTTGGAAGTTTGATGATGAGGATATTCACCACCGCCGAAGGAGTAATTCATCATTGGTATTGGCATCCCCTTGGCTTGTTCCAAGCTTGGGGGAGTGCCGCGGTATCACACCATTATCTTTACCTTTTACCTTTCAATAGAGTCATATCGTGAGTAGGGAAGTTATCTTATAGGATGGTTTGCAGTGTGGAAGTATCTCTCTTTTAGTTGGTTATCTATGTATCCCTTGGTGTGAGTTGCCGTTATGGAATATTAATGAGAAGTTTATCATTTACTTTCTGCATACTTTATTTTAGTTTGCAATTTCTTTCATGTTGATGATCTTGTTATTAGTATTGGTATCACTTTGGGAGCATTAAGTAATCTTTTTGGTTTTGGCAAACTTAGCATTGGTCAGTAGTTACAATACTTTGAGGCTTAAGTAGAGAGAGGGAAGTGCATGTAGATATATTATTCCATGATCTTTCTTTCTTGTTGGCTCATAAGCTTAGTATTCTCAAGTTAAAATTATTTGTGCTTCCAAGGAAGATTGCATGATTGTTCTTACTACATGTATATTTGTTTGTATCCCTCAACTCTTATGCTTGCTACAAACCTTGCTAGCCAAAAACCTGTATTGAGAGGGAATGCTTCTCATACATCCAAACCTTGAGCCAAACCATTGCCATTTGTGTCCACCATAACTACCTATTATGTGGTATTTCCTGCCACTCCAAGTAAATACTTCATGTGCTACCTTTAATTATTCAAAAACTATTACTCTCATTTGTGTCACTGTTTACTAGCTCATGAGGAAGTATGTGGGTTGTTCTCTATTTAACTTGTCAGACAGACTTTCACCAATGGACTAGTGGCATATACATCCGCTTATCCAATAATTTGCAAAAAGAGCTGGCAAATGGGGTGCCCAGTCCCAATTAATTACAACTATAACGCTTGATTCTCTTCACATGTTTTGCCAATGATTTATCAGAAGCAAATTTCAAAATGTTAAACATATCAAATAGGCACTCCTCCATGGTATGTGATTGTTGGAAGGCACCCGAGGATTCGGTTAGCCATGGCTTGTGTAAGCAAAGGTTGGGAGGAGTGTCATACCAATTTATAATATGCATGTGTAAACAAAAGAGAAGAGGGATGATCTACCCTTGGGTAGAAATAACGTCCTTCATGGGAGCCGCTCTTGAAAGTCTGGTGACAAGGGGATAGAGTCCACTGCCATTCGTTGACAACGACATACATAGCTTAAAACTTATTTTATACTCTCTATATGATTTCAAAACTTAAAAGCTCTAGCACATGATTTCATCCTGCTTCCCTCTGCGAAGGGCCTATCTTTTACTTTCATGTTGAGTCAGTAAACCTATTCCCTTCTATCTCAAGCAAGCATTTGAGTTGTTGTGATTCAACCAT
This sequence comes from Poa pratensis, assembly GCA_947311845.1. NCBI lineage: Eukaryota > Viridiplantae > Streptophyta > Magnoliopsida > Poales > Poaceae > Poa > Poa pratensis. The sequence goes on along the minus strand of CAMZMU010000063.1, from coordinate 145,481,630 downwards.
CTATATGTTGATATTTTCAATCATGTCTTTTATGTTTCCTTGTGTAGCACAAAGCTTTTATCTGAATGAATATAACTTTGAAAGTTATCAATGACTGTAAGGAGACTGTTATGATTGAGCATGTAAGTTCTGCAATATAAGCTCTAGTATAAAGACTCTCTCGAAAGATAAGTACAATTTGTTAATTGTTCTCTGACCAAGAACAAAGTTTGCCATCACCAATTATGATTTTCTCTATGCACCTTATTTGACTCCCTTTACTTGTTTCAAGTTAAGTTATATGAAGGGAAGTTGCTGTCTAGAATGACTTGTGTATTAATAAATGTGATGCTTCTTGTCCGTATTTTGTTTATCGACACTTACTCCATAAACATGTGGTCTTGTTTACTGAGCTCAGTTTTCGCTTGGGGACAAGCGAGGTCTAAGCTTGGGGGGAGTTGATACGTCCATTTTGCATCACTATTTTATTATAATTTACTGTTATTCATTGATATATTTCATATTTAAAGATGATACTTATGTTATTTTACCTATTTTGCATGTTTCATGATTATTGGAGAATTAAACACCGGAGTCAGATTTCTGCTGGAAAAAGGACCGTCAAGACACCATATTTCTGAAGATCAATAATTCGAGGAAAATATCACGAAGCTCCTATTTTGTCAGATGGCGGAGGTAGCCAAAAGGGGGGCCAAGGTGGGCCACCATGGGCTCTCACCATGTCGTGGGCGGCCCACCTTGCTACCGCGCCGTCACGTGGTGAGGAGGCCCTGGCCCACCTCAGCCAGTGCCCCTTCGCATACATCATCCCCAGGAAACCCTAAGCCTAGGGGGACGTCGAGGAAATATTCCGCCGCCTCCACGGGGCGGAAAACACCAGAGAGAGAAAAGCTCTCCGGCAGGGAGAAATCTGCCGGGGAAATTCCTTCCCGGAGGGGGGAAATCGTCGCCATCGTCACCGTCATCGAGCTGGACTTCATTGGGATCATCATCATTATCATCTCCACCGCCGACACCATCATCCCCACCGCTCCACTCCGTTCCGCTGTAACATCTAGGGTTGAATCTTGTCTAGTTCATAGGGGAAGCTTTCCCGGTGTTAATTACTCCTTGTGGTTGATGCTATTGAGTGAAACCGTTGAATTAAGGTTTATGTCCAAATTGTTATTCATCATTATATCACATCTGATCATGTTCCATATGATGTCTTGTGAGTAGTTCGTTTAGTTCTTGAGGACATGGGAGAAGTCTTGATGTTAGTAGTGAACTATGTTGAGTAATATTTAATGGTTTGATATTTAACTTGTGGTGTTATTCTTCTAGTGGTGTCATGTGAACGTCGACTACATGACACTTCACCTTTATGGGCCTAGGGGAATGCATTGTGTATTCGGTTGCCAATTGTGGGGTTGCCGGAGTGACAGAAACCTAAACCCCCGTTGGTATATCGATGCATGAAGGATAGCAGGATCTCAGAGTTTAAGGCTGTGGTTAGATTTATCTTAATTACTTTCTTGTATTTGCGGATGCTTGCAAGGGGTTTAATCACAAGTATGTATTAGTCCTAGGAAGGGCGGTGCATTAGCATAAGTTCACCCACACAACACTTATCAAAACAATGAAGATTAATCAACTATAAAGCGAAAGCACTTGACAAAATTCCCGTGTGTCCTCAAGAACGTTTGGTCATCATAAGTAAACCTACCGGCTTGTCCTTTGCTTTAGAAAGGATTGGGCCACTTGCTGCAATTATTATTACTGCATTTTATTTACTTATAATTTATTTATCTGCTATATCAAAAACCCCTAAAACTTGTCTGCTAGTATTTACAGTGAATTTCTAATCAAAACTGCTTGTCAACACCTTCTGCTCCTCGTTGGGTTCGACACTCTTATTTATCTAAAGTACTACGATACACCCCCTATACTTGTGGGTCATCAGTCGCCACCCAAACCCACACTAAACAATGGTTCTACCTCATAGAACCGTTGTAGCGTGGGAGATCGAGGCCGCCGCCTCGACGCACCACCACCTTCCGGAGCCGCCTCCCCGACATCCACCGCCCATGACCACACGCCAATCCGCACATCCGTTGCGAAACCGTTGCACCGCGCTGGCCAAGGGCTCCAAAGCGGCGCCTCCAACAAGGTAGTGACGAGACCGTCACCGCCGCCCGCTAACGAAGGAGCAAAGGTTTTCACCCGGAGTACTTGCAACCACCACGCGTTAGACGAGGTCGAAAAGCTCCACGACGACGCAATCAAGAAAGGGAAACGACGTCCGAGGGCGCCGCCGTCGTCGGCACTGACCGAAGTCCATGCGAGCTTTCACCCGGAGTTCAACCCGACCGCAAAGCATCGGGAGCAGCAGGATGGCATCCCGGCCATGTCGTCAACCACCAAGCTCCACCACATGACGCAGCAGCCGCGGCACCACCTTCCACGGCCGCTGCCATGGCCACCTCGCGCTACAGAATCCGTCATGCCTGCCGCGCCTCCTGCCGCAGCCTTCGATCCGGGGCCGCCGCCCCAGCTTCCTCACCCCGGGAGAGCGCCATGACTGCAGTAGTATGGGCCTGCAGCCAGCGCCTCCGCCATGCCCATCACCCCACCTCCGCCAACCTCATGCAGCACCGGGCGCCGCCGTCCTTGCAGCTTCTCCTCTGCCTCGCCGGCCGGCGCATCTCCTTCCCTCGCTGCAGCCGCGACCTGCCGCGTCCCCGCGCCGCCGCACTCCAGCGCCACCGCGCCGCCGCACCACCGCACTCCAGCGCCGCCATCTTCTGAAGCTCGCCGTCGAGCGCCCACCACGGGAGACCCGCGAAAAAACGCCCCGCCGCCACCTTCCTCGGGCGCGCCCGGCTTTGCCGGCGCCCCCTCCGGCGGCGGCGACGCGGGGGGAGGGGCGGGAGGGCCCCGGCGGCGGCGCTCCTAGGGTTTCCCCCGGAGTCGCCCAAGGAGGGCGACGCGGGGGTGGGGGTCAGGCTTTTCGCGTTTACCACTCAAAATTATGTATCTATTTCGCCGTATGTCGTTATTAATCAAACATCTTCCGTCTCCTAATCAAATTGCGGCATGCTGAATCCGTCTCGGATTGGCACAAAAAGTCTGTAAAAAGGTATCATTATCTATACTACTATTAAAAGAGCAAACTTGTTGGGATACTTTAAATCTGGACCGTTCAATATCCGATCAAACAGCCCAGATCGTCCCAATGTTTGACAACTCAACAATGTCCGATTTTTCCCGTTTTACCCTCCCACCAAATCACATAATACTACTAAATTGCCACTCATCTCCGAATCGTTATTTTTGCACCGAATAAACTTTGCCCACCTCGAGAAGATCCTGGGCGGAGACGGAGCCGTGGCTCCCTCCCAGCCTTCTCGGTCCTCCGCTGCCATCGCGACGACTCCGCCGCCCTCCTCCGGCGGGAGGAACGGGATCCCCATCCCAGAAAATCTCGCCACTTACCTCGACTTATCCCCTTCCCTGGCCCTAATTCCCCAAGCTCTCTACTCTGACCGGTGCGGATCAAAGTGTCAACGCAAGCTCCCGACTGGCGCTGCGTCGAACTGCTCATGTTCCTGATCTGAACTTCCATGGCTCCGTCCCCAATGCGTAAAAGATCGGAGGAGGACACGTCGCCGCGGGAGGACACCGGCCGGAGGGGAGGATGTGTGCGGGACCCCCGCGCATCGGCATCTAGCTGCTAACCCGGGCACCCGGCGGCTCACCTCCTTCCCCAATGGCGTCCAACCCTCCTTCTCGCTGGAGGTCCCTGGTCCTTCCTCGAGGCACGCCGTCCTCAAGCTCCCCGTCAAGGCGCGGTGCTTGGGCCACACAGGGGGAAGGAGAAGGCGCAGCCATGCGGGGGCTTGGGTATTCAGTGCAAGTGCAAGTGCAAGTGCAACTGTGCAATGGGAGAAATAGGGCACGCTGCTGCTGCTGTTTCTTCGTTGCTGTTGACCAATTGTTTCTGAGGGAGATAGAGAAAGTGAGAGAGATTTGGATGTTTAGTTGTTCCCTGCCGCTGCTTCGCTGCGTGGCCGCTAAAGAATTGCATCCAGTTCTATCTGTATATTTTGCTCTCATTCCAGAGAGAATGAGAAAAGCCAGGTGCAGTTCTACATATTTTGATCTCTGTAATTTAGTAAAAGCAAAATTCAGTTACAGAAAGGTGGAACTGCACTGACAATAAGAAACTGTAAAGTGCTAACGAACAATCATAACTGACCTCCAACTCACATCGCAAACAACATCTTGGAGCTGAGCAGAAAAATGTGGAGCATGGCAAGTACCAGTCTTAGTGGTAGGAATTTGCAATCAGTCTGCTCCCCTTCAACAATGCAGGGAGGTGCATCTTCTGAAAATCCATCAATCAGTACTAAGAGTTTGACAAATGGTAGAGGAAGGCTTTGGAGCTACAGCCGATGGAAGCAAGTTACGACTTCTTCAACCAACCAAAAATCTGCCTACACTATTTGTAAGAAGGCTTCTGAATCTTAAAACTGCTCTCTGTTTTTCAAAACCCTTCTATGAATTTTGTGACAAAAAACTGTCATCAAGTGAAGGGTAAGTAATCATGAAGTTTTTTGTGAGATGGAGGACTTTGGGTCAACAAATAAATATTCAAAATACTACTGCTCATTGAAATGATACAAGTCCAAAAACTGTTGATATTGCTAGCACTATTTTCCATCAAGAATTAATAGGAGGAATTTGAACAGACAAATTTATATGGAAAGAACAGGTTCACTGTCCAACTATATATTTCTGCTCCTTGATAGTTACTTACAAAATATGCTCATATGATAGGCTTCTCCTACTGGAAGGACTTTGAAAAAGCCAAAGAATTTCCTGTTAATGTAGATTTGGTTGTTACCTGAAGATATCACATGACTGAATATCTTGGTTCAGCTGCACTGAACAAGGGCGTACATGTACACCATCTTTTGCACATGAATTAAATACAAATTACATGGATTGATTTGATAATAGGTTGAATGAGATAAAACTCCTAAAGTTTTTAAATAAACATGATACGGCAGATGCATATCACATATTGTGCCAATACGATATTTTCGACCATCAGGTATTCATATGGAGATACTTCACAATTTAAAAGTCGAACTTCCGTAAAAAATATATATATATTCACTCCAAGTCTTATGTTTCATTTATCAATGCAAGTCGTATTATTCAGTATTGGCCCATTAAGTATTAATTATAGCATTTTTCATTTTTAATGTGGTATAATGCTAACACATTTTTTCCTCCGCCTGCAACACACGTGCACATTTGTGTTATGTTTGATATGTTCTGGAAAGTAGGATTCTAACCTTTATTCAGAAAAAAAAAACCTTGATTCGGGGGTACAATTGGCTATTGAAAATGTTCTACCTATGAGTTATTAGGATTTAGTGTGCATCAATGTCCTTACATATAGACTGAACAATATTAGATGTTATTATCGGATGTCGAGCTAAAACCCATGTAAACCCTTGGATGGTCTTTCCTAATTTTAAATTCTCTCTTTAATTTTGAAAACGTGCGTTGCACGTACATTCCAACTAGTGCAGTACAAATGCGAGATTAGGCACCAAAATAAGGACCTGCACGCCAGCTTTTCAAGGTGCTGTACAATAATGATACAGATAGCCACTTCCACATCACATTGGTAATAATCGTAGGATTCTCAGAAATGTTGCGTCAGGTCGATCTCCATTAACGTCTGAAAAGCGGCGTAGGAAACGAGCCGGAGTGCACGTTTCAGGTTATTCCGTTCCACCCAAGCATTAACGTTCAGCTCGGATTAACGTTTCCACAGCTCCGGTTAACAAATTTTGCCCAAATTTTAACACCACCGGATGACGCGTCAGGCGAACCGCGTGTTTGGAAAGAAGGCCGGAGTCCGATTCCAGCTTCATGTGCTCTGCTTGGCGCCAACGCTAGCCTGCCTGCTTGGATCACCGGGACTTCGAATTGGAACCCAAATCGGACGAGCTGCAATCGGACTCGCCGCGACGTCCGTAACGCGCGCGCCCTTCGCCGTTCCATCCCTACGCTAGCAGCTAGCTCTCCTTCTTCCTGCATCGCATCCAAACTCTGCTTCACCTTCATCCCCAACGCGCGCGCAACCAGCGACCGGAGGGCGAGATGGCGACGTCCGAGGGCAGCGCGCACGCGCAGTGGAGGAGGTTCTTCGCCAGCGCCGGCGGTGCTGACATCTTCGAGATCCTCGACGCCGCCGTCGCCGTGGCCGCGCTCGACCGCCCCGCCGAGCTCAAGCAGAGGCGCGAGCGGATCGCACAGAGGCTCTACACCGGGGGTGTCCTCTTCTGTGGCACGGGCCGCGTCATCGACACCAACAAGGAGGGATGCCGATCCATGGCCGTGAGCAAGAAGGACGGGCCGTCCGCAGAGAAGGCCACAACGCCGGCAAAGAACGACCTCCCGCACAAGAACTCCACCAAGAATCCGGCCGCCGCCGCTGCAGACAGGAACAAGCCTTCGGAGCTGAGCATGGAGGCGATGTTGGCGACCGCGAAGCGCAAGCTGAAAGAGAGATACGATGACTGCAAGGACACGAAGCGGCAGCGGAGCATCCAGGTGATCGAGGCGCCGGAGATGGCGAAGAAGCAGCACCAGATCATCCGGCGGCGGGACGACGTCCGATGCGCGCCAACCAAGGGCGCCCTGGTGTCTACAGCTCTCCGGGCTAGCTATGTTTAGTTAGCTAGGTCGCTCCTTAGTCCTGATTAGTTCCAACGTGAATAGATCTTCTGCCTCGTTTGTTAGTTTTAGCCTCTGCACCGTGATGGATGCAAGTTATATTCAGAGAAAGTGTTCTTATGCTTTCCGACTGTATGAATTTTCAGACTTGCTATTGTCATTTCAGTTAATGTCTCTGAATGAAATCCCGCGTCCAAGCTTGGTCTCAGTTTAAGCCAGGACGACAGTGCAAACTAGGATCTACTGTAAGACTGCAGACCTCCAGTATTAACTTCAATGATAATCCCTGAAACAAGTTTTACTCAGAGCAACTGATTGTTGTGCTTTCCTTCTGTATGAATTGGTGGTAATGGTGGTGTGATGCGAATCGACGACCAGGAATGTGCAAATTTAACTAGGACAGGCAATCGATTATATTACTGGCATTGGGGCAATAGATAACTCCAGTATGCAAAACAACCATGTTTCGTGTTGAATAAACAACCATGTTTCGTTTATCTCTGCGACCACAGATGCGCTTTCACAAGAAAACCCTGAATTCATCTCTATGCAAGGCCAGCGAAGATCATGAGAGGTCTTGCCCTTAAGTACTCTACCAAGATAGCAAAATTGATATAGTCCAGTTTACATGTTCAGAAAACAAGATTGGTAACTGAGAAAGCTCAGCTCATTAGTGTTACCAATCAGGAGCTAAGGCCATAACTGAATTCAGACTGTCGGCACCCACCAGACGAATGCCTATAACCACAAAGATTAGTTACAGACTGCGGACGGTGCGAGCGGCAACAATGAAATGGTTAAGAGAATTAAGCTAAAAATGGTTAAGAGAGCGCAACTCAGAGAAAACATTGCTGCACAACAACAAACATGCTATAGCCTATTTTGATGCGGTAAAAGAATAGAGGCGGCTAACAGACTTGGAGTTCAGTTTCGGAAAAATAGGTGGTCGTCAGGTGCAAAAACTGTCCAAGCTGAATACTGGTTTTTGGAGGAGGAGAGCAAAGATCAAGTGGTGTATACTAGGGGGTGAGAACAAACGGTCTTTCCACTCAGCAGAAAAATACAGGTTCAGAAACAATCGAATCAAAGTGTTAACTCACAATGACCAGGGTCATTTCCAAGACTCTCAGATACTGAAGATTGCGATCGATTATATATTACTCACACTTCTTCAGCGATCAGAGGGTCTGGGCACTGAACATTAATCTGGCACAACTCTAACCGGCACAGGCTCATAAACTTCAGCTCCTTTTACTTGGGGAGATATAGGTCAGACATTAGAAGAGCGCCGCCCAACCAAAGCCCTGGTCCGTACGGGTTTACAAATGAATTTCTTAGGACATATGCAGAGGATCTCAAAGATTATCTGAGCAATTTGTTTAATCAGTTTAATCCATGACGACAGTGCAAACTAGGATCTGCTGTAAGATGCATACCTCCAGTGTTAACTTCGATGCTAATCCCTGAAACTTGATTAAACAGCACAATTTAATACCAGCTAAACATCAATATGGGCATCATTTGTTCCCGTTGTGTAGTCTTGAACTAGTACAATTTAATATCAAGCCTGGGTCAGCAATATGAACAGGTATTGCTCAATCCGTCAAATCTTGCAAAGACATCTTTGTTTTCTTGATGGAAAACATTCCATGAATTAACAGGTCCAGCAACATCAAATCTCCCCAAATATTTGCGGCATAGTAACTACTGAAAAGAAAGAATACTGAAGAATCGAATAAATTTAGTTTGAACTTAAACGACCCGAGGAACAAAAAAAGATTCAGGTGGGTGCTTTGAACTCTCCGGTGACCCCTCGAAAAAAAAAATTAGTGTACCATTGCTCCGTTGTTGAGCTTTCTTTATTAATTTTCCAGGTTTGTGGTGAGAAAAGGGAAGTTCTGTTTCGACAACACTAATCAAACCAAATACTACTGAAGAATTCTTAAGCAGAGTCAGTTTGGTAAAACGGAAAGACACTAGTTAAACCATTTGTTCCATCAAGATTCAGCAAGCACTATTCTGCTCTTTAACTTTTCAACATGTCAAACTACCCAAACTTAAGCCTAGTAGAACAGATATGATTCAACAAATAAATCTACAGAGTGTATATTATCGGTAGAAATACCATCTAATGACTGTGAACCTGTAATGCATGCGTCTATCACAAATCGAATTGAGCTAAAGTAGAACTGCTCTAAACATGTAGAATTCAGAGTACAGTGCTGAAATACACTAAGGGTGTGTTGGTAACTTGGTATCCCGTATGCTCCTTCAATCACAACATTGTGAATTGGGAAATAGCTTGTCGAACTGGGTATCATTGATTCGAACATTATAATTATACAGGCCAGTGCATATTTTTATCTGTGGACTTGCTTGACTTCCATTGAACACCTTGTCAGCATAAGAAATTCTGCAGAAATATATATTTTTTAGAGAAAAGGTGAAAATTTGCAGACCAAAGTGCAGAGATGTGTACCCCAAATCAGAAAACTCAGCTGTGTTCCTGCCTGACACTCCAATGGCAAAACACTCGTTAATTAATTTAGCCAAGAACATTTGTTCTTCTCAGGACATCTCCGACGCACAGGAAAACTATTTTTCTCACGACCTTCAGTTATCCCTTTATAAGTCCAGAATCTAAAATCATATTTACAAATTTTGAGAAGATTGATAAAGATGTTGAATGTACCAATCTGACCATGGGCTCAGGCTAACATCACTCCAGACAGAGGGATCTAAACAATCTCCAGGGCAGTCTATCAATTCAAGGTCTTGGTAGCGTTAAAAGCAAGAATGAGGTACTTGAAGAGCTAAGACACACTAACAGACTTGGAATTGTTCTGGTATCATGTTATGATTTCACCAAAAGTTTTACTTTTTAGACGGAGGCAACGCTCCCTGGTTCCATTAGGGCATGTACAATGCTAGGGAAGGCACGCCTTCTCTTAGCCGTCCACGTCATTTAGAGAAGACAAAATTATAAGTTGTACAACGCGTTATCTCTTATTGCTATCCCTTACAATTAATGAGAATTAATTATATTTAGTAAGAAATCGTAGTTCTAAGGGAAGACAAACTGTACAATGGTGAAATTAGCCTTCTCTTATTTCGTAAGAGATCATCTCTTAGCTAAGGGAAGGCAACCTCCTTTTTCTTAGTTCTCTCTCCGCCAACTAGACAATTATCCTACGTGTCAACGCTAAGAGAAGACTGACATCACCCCATTGTACATGCCCTTAGCATGCAACCAACATTTTGCAGAAACATGTTTACGTTCAGCTCGGATTAACAAGTCGCGTAAAGTTTCCACAGCTCCGGTTAACAATTTTAACACCACCGGATGACGCGTACAATACCGTGTGTTTGGAAACAAGGCCGGAGTCCGATTCCAGCTTGACGGAAGAACTGCTTGGCGCCAACGCTAGCCTGCCTGGATAACCGGCGACTTCGACTTGGAGCCGAAATCGGACTCGCCGCGACGCGACGCGCAGCTCGTCCACAAAAGCCCCCGCCCTTCGCCATTCCTTCCCTGCGCTAGCTCTCCTCCTTCCTGTTAAGTGTATATTAGGCCCATAGTCTAGAGGGCCCAGCCCATGTAACTACAACGTGTATATTCATCTTCGTGTTCAATACAGAAACTAGGTTCGGTCATATTCTTCATTAGACATTAACATGGTATCAGAGCGCGGCGCCGGCGTCCCGTCTCCGTCGCCATCTCCGCCGGCGAGCTGACTCCGGCGAGCTCCCCGGCCGTCTCCATCTCCGCGTCTCCAGGTCCCCATCGGTCCCCATCGCCGCTTCTCCGCGCATCTCCGTCGTCTCCCGGACGTCTCCATCTCCGTCGCCGTCTCCATTTTCGTCGTCATCATCTCCTCGCTGTTCATCTCCAGCAACCCCCGTCCTCGCTGGACGTCGCCTCGCCTCCTCTCCAGCAACCCCCATCCTCTCCAGCAACCCCCGTCGCCGAAATCGATCTCGATCCAGAATTGGTGAGTGTTGACTCATTCGGATAATCCGCTACTGGACTCACCCGGATAATCCGTTTTTCGGTAATTCGCTACTGGACTCACTCGGATATTCCGTTTTTGGACTCACCCGGATAATCCGTTTTTCGGTACCAGCTCTAGATTTTTCTGGACTTGAATCCGGATTTTAGTAGTTGTGCTGCTGTTGTCTTGTTGCTGCTGCTGTCCATTTTTAGTGGTCTGTTTGCTGCCATGGCGAGGAATGAAGGTTCCATGTCTATTGACATCAAGCTGAATGGCTCAAACTACAAGGAATGGGCCTTCTCAGCTAGAACTGTTGTGAGAGCTTCTGGTCTTGCCTCTCACTTGACCGATGATCCACCTACTCGAGATGATGAAGCAGCAAAGAAATCTTGGCAAAAAGCTGATGATCGTGTGATAGGAGCCTTGGTTCTGGGTGTTGACCCGTCTCTCCGGATGAGTCTTGAGCATCACACATCAGCCAAGGAAATCTGGACATATTTTGAGCAGCGGTATCTTCAGCCTAGTGGTGCACTTCATTTCTCCTTGCTACAGAATTTAAACAGTACTCAGCAAAATGACATGTCCATGGATGAGTACTATGCTGCCTTCACTCGCATTAGCGGCCAACTTAGCTCCATGGCTCCAAAGAGCAGCCCTGGTTGCACATCTTGTGTGGCTAAGGAAGAATTTGAACAACGAACACTCATGTACCAGTTTGTGATGAAGCTGAGGCAGGAGTATGAGAACATCCGCACTCAACTCCTTGGTCGTACTACTTCTCCCACTTTGACTGAGGCACTTGCTAGTCTGATTGCTGAGGAGACTCGTCTTCGTTCTTTGGCTACGACTTATACACCATCTCTACACAACAGTGTTTTGGGTTTTCCTCACCGGACAGGTCCTCCCAAGGCTCCATATCCGTCGCGACCTCCGTCGCGTGACTTCTGCACACATTGCAAGAAGACAGGACACAACATGGCTGGTTGTTTCCAGCTTCACCCAGAGTTGTTAGCTCAGTTTTATGCTAGACGGGCAGCCCTTCAGGATCAGCAGCGTCATGCACCTAACCGTGTTCAGTCTCAGTTTGTGAGGCCTTCTACTGCTGTTGTCACTAAACCACCAGCGAGGAGTGCTTCTGTGTCTGCTCTCTCTCAGTCTGCTGTGGTTCCAGCTCAGCCTTGGGTTTGGACTCTGGCACCTCTTTTCATGTGACATCCGATCGCTCTCAGCTTGTGTCTTGCCAGCCAGTGAAGGATGGTGCATCTGTTCAGACTGCTGATGGTACATCTTGTTCTGTTACCCATCAGGGTTCTCTTTGCACATCGAAGTTTACTGTTCCGGACATCTCTTTTGTTCCTCAGTTGTCCATGAACCTTATGTCTGTTGGTCAGATTACTGATATGAACTATTTTGTTGGTTTTGATGCCTCCTCTTGTTATGTGCAGGATCGTCAGAGCAAGAGGATCATTGGAACTGGCCATCGCCGTAGAGGATCCACATCCCTCTACATCCTTAACAACTTGCACCTTCCTTCGGCTTCCACTGCATCGTTGTTTCGCTCTGCAGCATCTACATCAAGTTCTACTTCGTCTCTTTCGTTTGCCCAGTGGCATCATCGTTTAGGTCACTTGTGTGGTTCTCGTTTATCTACTCTTGTTCAGCAAGGTGTTTTGGGTCGGGTCCCTGTAGATTCTGGTTTTCATTGTAAGGGATGTAAGCTAGGCAAGCAGATTCAACTACCATACCCCTCTAGCACTACTCATTCTAGCCATCTTTTTGATTTGGTGCACTCTGATGTATGGGGCCCCTCTCCTTTTGTTTCAAAAGGTGGTCACAAATATTATGTCATATTTATTGATGATCACTCTCGATATACTTGGGTGTATTTCATGAAGCATCGTTCTGAGTTGATTTCTATATATAAGGCTTTTGTGTGCATGTTGCATACTCAATTCTCCAGTGCGATTCGTGTTTTTCGTTCTGACTCTGGGGGGGAATATCTGTCTACGTCTTTTCGTGAGTTTCTCTCTTCTGAAGGTACTCTCCCTCAACTTTCATGTCCTGGTGCTCATGCTCAGAATGGTGTTGCTGAACGTAAGCACCGACACATTGTTGAGACAGCTCGCACTCTTCTAATTTCATCTTTTGTGCCTACTCATTTTTGGGGTGAAGCTATCTCGACTGCTGTCTACCTTATCAATCTCCAGCCTTCTTCTCGTCTTCAAGGCAAGTCTCCTGGTGAGATTTTGTTTGGTTCTCCTCCCACGTATGACCATCTTCGTGTTTTCGGTTGTATTTGCTATGTTCTTTTAGCACCTCGCGAGCGTACCAAGTTGACTGCACAGTCTGTTCAGTGTGTTTTCCTTGGCTATAGTCTCGAGCATAAGGGCTACCGTTGCTATGATTCTTCTGCTCGTCGCATTCGCTTTTCTCGTGATGTCACTTTTGTTGAGGATCAACCCTTTTTCTATTCCCCTTCGACTCAATCTATCATCAACTCTTTAGAATCTACCTCCTTTCTTTCTCTTCCACCTATTTTTTCAGATGATTCTGCACCTGATCAGTCTTCGGATCCACCTCCAGCATATGATTCACCAGCTCCTCCTCTAGCTAGTTTTCCTTTTCATTATAGTCGTCGTCCTAGAGTTTCATCAGATATTCAATCATCCATTCCTTTGTCTTCTCCTCCGGCCAGTACTACTGATCCTTGCACTGATGACTCCTCTCAGACAACAAGGTATGCTCTTCGTGATCGCTCCTCTCTTGAGATTCCTAGCAGATATCGCAATGATTTCTGTGCAGGGGCAGCTTATGAGCCTACTACTTATCAGGAGGCAGTGGTGTTACCTGAGTGGCAATTGGCTATGTCCGAGGAGCTTGCAGCTCTAGAGGGTACTGGTACATGGGATTTGGTTCCTCTACCTTCTCGGTCCGTCCCTATCACTTGCAAATGGGTGTACAAGGTCAAAACCAAGTCAGATGGATCTGTGGAACGCTACAAGGCTCGACTTGTTGCAAGAGGTTTTCAGCAGGCTCATGGGAGAGATTATGATGAGACTTTTGCTCCAGTTGCTCACATGACTTCAGTTCGCACTTTGATTGCTGTGGCTGCCACTCGTTCATGGAAAATTTCCCAAATGGATGTGAAGAATGCTTTCCTTCATGGTGATCTGCATGAGGAAGTATATATGCAACCACCTCCAGGTATTGAGGCTCCATCTGGTCATGTTTGTCGCCTTCGAAAGGCTCTATATGGGCTCAAACAAGCTCCTCGTGCCTGGTTTGAGAGGTTCACTTCTGTGGTTCGAGCTGCTGGCTTTTCTCCTAGTGAGCATGATCCAGCTCTCTTCATTCATACATCAGAGCGTGGGCGTACTTTGCTTCTACTGTATGTAGATGATATGCTGATCACGGGAGATGATGTTGGATATATTTCCTTTGTCAAGAAAAAGTTGAGTGAGCAATTCAAGATGTCAGATTTGGGGTCCCTCAGTTACTTTCTCGGAATTGAGGTCCAACACACAGATGATGGTTACTATATCTCTCAACAAAGGTACACTCGGGATTTGATTTCGCGCTCTGGCCTCACTGACACATGCATTGCTACTACACCCATGGAACTTCATTTGCAATTGCGTCCTACCGATGGAACTCCCCTTGAGGATTCCTCTCGATATCGTCATATTGTTGGCAGTCTAGTGTACCTCACAGTAACAAGACCTGATATTGCACATGCAGTTCATATTCTCAGCCAATTTGTGGGTGCTCCCACTCGGTACATTATGGCCATCTACTTCGACTGCTTCGATATTTAAGGGGCACTACATCTCGCCGCTTGTTCTATGCTAACTCAAGTCAGCTCCAACTTCATGCTTACTCTGATTCCACTTGGGCGAGTGATCCCGTCGATCGACGTTCAGTCACTGGTTATTGCATATTTCTTGGAACATCTCTCATTGCATGGAAATCAAAGAAGCAAACTGCTGTGTCTCGCTCTAGCGCTGAGGCTGAGCTTAGGGCTCTTGCTACTACTACATCAGAGATTGTGTGGCTTCGCTGGTTATTGGCTGATCTTGGGGTTTCATGTCATACACCTACACCTCTTCTCTGTGACAGCACTGCTGCTATTCAAATTGCTAATGATCCTGTCAAACATGAGCTGACTAAACACATTGGTGTGGATGCATCTTTCACTCGATCTCATTGTCAGAAATCTACTATTAAGCTCCAGTATGTTCCATCAGAGCTTCAAGTTGCAGATTTCTTCACGAAGGCTCAAACTCGAGATCAACATAGGTTTCATATTCTCAAACTTAGTGTATCTGATGCTCCTGATCCACCTTAAGTTTGAGGAGGGAGGGGGGTGTTAAGTGTATATTAGGCCCATAGTCTAGAGGGCCCAGGCCATATAACTACAACGTGTATATTCATCTTCGTGTTCAATACAGAAACTAGGTTCGGTCATATTCTTCATTAGACATTAACACTTCCTGCATCTCAAACTCTGCTCCATCCCCAACGCGCAACCAGCCAGCGACATGGCGTCGTCCGAGGGCAGCGCGCACTCGCAGTGGAGGAGGTTCTTCGCCAGCGCCGGTGGCGCCGACATCTTCGAGATTATCGACGCCGCCGTTGCCGTGGCTTCGCTGGACCGCCCCGCCGAGCTCAAGGAGAGGCGCGAGCGGATCGCGCAGAGGCTCTACACCGGGGGTGTCCTCTACTGTGGCACGGGCAGAGTCGTCGACAGGAACAAGGAAAGACGCCGATCCATGGCCGCGAGCAAGAAGGAGGACGCGCCGTCAGGGGAGAAGGCCACGGCACCGCCGGCCAAGAACGACCTCGCGTGCAAGAACTCCACCAAGCCTCCGGCCGCCGCCGCAGCAGACAGGAACAAGGCACCGGCGCCGCAGCCTACGGAGCCGAGCATGGACATGGAGGCAACAATGTTGGCGACCGCGAAGCGCAAGCTGAAAGAGAGATACGATGACTGCAAGGACACGAAGCGGCAGCGGAGCATCCAGGTGATTGAGGCGCCGGAGATGGCGAAGAAGCAGCACCAGATCATCCGGCGGCGGGACGCGGTCCGATGCGTCGACAGGCGCACCCTGGTGTCTACAGCTCTCCGGGCTAGCTATGTTTAGTTAGCTATGTCGTTCCCTAGTCCGTATTCTAGATCTTCCATCTAGTTTAGTTTTAGCCTCCGTAGTCTGTACCAGTGCATGGTACCCTGATGTATCCATGAAAATGTTGCAGGTTGTATTCAGAGAAAGTGATTCTTATGCTTTTCGTCTATATGAATTTTCAAACTTGCAGTTGTCGTTTAAGTTAATGTCTGTGAATGAAGTCCCGCGTCCATGTTTGGTATCAATATAATCCATGCCGAACAGTGCAAACTAGGATCTGCTGTAAGATTGCAGACCTCCAGTATTAACTTCAATGATAATCGCTGAAACAAGTTTTATTCAGACCTCCAGTATTCAGTGCAAACTAGGATCTGCTGTAAGATTGCAAACTAGGATCTGTATGAAATGGTGGTGATGGTGGTGTTTTTCGAATCGACGACCAGGATATGTGTAAATTGTTGATTCAACATAAATGTAACTAGGAAAGGCAATCGATTTTATTATTGGCATTGGGGCAATAGATAACTCCTGTATCTATACTTTCCACTAGACAATTAACAGTTGAATACTGGCAAAACAACCATGTTTCCTTTATCTCTGCGACCACAACGATAATCTAAGCGCCGAGTTTGCTTGAGACTGTGAATCATTTCATATCTATGAAGTAAATACACCAATGCTCTTTCACAACAACCATAAATTTATCACTATGCAAGGCCATCGATGATCATCAGAGGTCTTGCAGTTTATGTTTTTTTCCAAGATAACAAAATCCATATAATCACATGTTCAGAAAACAAGATTTGTAACTGTGAAAGCTCAGCTAGCTGGTGTAACAAAATTCAGACTGTCGGCACCCACCACACGGATGCCTATTACGACAAAGATTAGTTATAGACTTCGGGCGGTGCGAGCGGCAACAGGGAAATGGTTAAGAGAGCGAAACTCAGAGAAAACATTGCTGCACAACAACAAACATGCTATAGCCTATTTTGATGCGGTAGAAGAATAAAGGCGGCTGAAAGACTTGGAGTTCAGTTTCAGAAAAATATGTGGTTGCCAGGTGCAAAAACTGTCCGAGCTCCAATCTGATTTTTTGAGGAGGAGAGCAAAGATAAAAGTGGTGTATGGCTGTATGCTAGGGGGTGAGAACAGACGGTATTTCCACTCAATGGGAAATACAGGTTCAAGAAAATCGAATCAAAGTGTTAACTCACAGTGGCCAGGAGCATTTCCAAGACTTTCAGAAACTAAAGATTGCGATCGATTATTACTCATACTTCTTCAGCGAGCAGAGGGTCTGGGCACTGGACATTAATCTGGCACAACTCTACCTGGCACAGGCTGATGGGCTACAGTAACTTGCAGCTCCTTTTACTTTTTTTTTAGATAAGGGGGTGCGGATCCCCGGCCTCTGCATCCAAAAGATGCACACAGCCATCCGCAATTATTACACATCCAGAAATTCAGGTTTACAAGTCATGGGTCACTTAAGGTGGCTACATAGATCAGCCACTCAAACAAAGTACAATTATTTTTGATCTTAAGCATTGATACGTCTAGGTTGCAACCAACCGCCCCGGCTGAAGATAGCCCGCATAACCGTTAACAACCGGGTACATCCGGCATCCATGAGACCACGCTGGTCCTCGGGGAGCAGGAAAGACCACGAATGGATCCAGTAGCACGCCTTGTGGATAACCTGCAAATAATGAGAAGAATTCAATTTGTTAAACACAATGTCATTTCGGCAGTTCCAAAGAGCCCATAAAATGGCCGCAACACCAATCCGAATACGAGCTTTTGTGACTCTATCTATCCCATTCAACCAGCTACCAAATAAATTCGCAATGCTCGTTGGTGGATAAACATTAAAAGTGAAATGCACTAAACGCCAAATATCTCGAGCAAAAGTACATTTAATAAAAAGGTGCTCCACGGATTCATCCGCATCGCAGAAAACACACTTCTTACATCCAATCCATCGCCTTTTAAGTAAATTATCTTTTGTTAAGATTTCCTTTCTATGGAGAAACCATAAGAAAATTTTTATTTTTAGTGGAATCTTTAACTGCCATAAGTATTTACGCAAATATCTTGTATGGCCATTTAATAAATCATCGTAATATGACTTAACCGAAAATGCGCCATTAGAGGTTAGACTCCACCTAAACTTATCCTCCTCGTTTGTAAGGTGTACTCGCATTAACCTTTCTACAAGATCCAGCCAAAGAGCTCTATTGTGTCCTATTAAAACCCGTCGGAAAGGTAGATTAATAGGTACATTTCCACAAACAGTAGCAACAGTACTATGTTTGTTGGAAGCAAAGGTATATAAAGATGGGTACTCATTTTGAAGAGGGTTCGGTCCTAGCCAAGCATCCTCCCAAAACCGTATTTGCGCCCCATTACCGACAGTAAAACTTCCACGCTTAAAGAAGTCATCTTTCACCTTCATAAGACCCTTCCAGAAGGGTGAATCAAACGGTTTAGCCCTGGTCGATCATGTCGTTCCCTGCGTTCAACCCTAGATCGAAACTACAATCGTTCTGGAACCGCCGTCGATCATGTCGTTCCCTGCGTTCTCCAGCTCGTTCTCCAGCTCGCTCTTCTCCGGTTCCTCGGCCTCGCTCTTCTCCTCCACGAGCGCAGCGTAGATGTGCATATGGCTCCTTTTACTTGGGGAGAAATAGTTCAGACAATCAAAAGAGCGCCGCCCAACTAAAGCCCTGGTCCGGACAGGTTTACAAATGAATTTTTTAGGACATATGCAGAGGATCTCAAAGATGATCTGAACAATTTGTTTAATCAGTTTTAGCAAAAAAGAACACGGATCTCAAAAGTATGAATGTTGCATTCATAACACCTCTCCCCAAATGTGAGACGCCAATGCGAGTAAAAGACTTTTGACCGGTTTCCCTACAAAACAGTATTCCGAAGTTAGTTGCAAAGATTATCCTTACTAGGCTTCGCTTAAGGATTATTTAAAGGACTGTACGACTAAAGGCATGTGCCCCAGATTAGACTTCCGGGTGCGCGGATGAGATATGCTAATTAAGCCATGCATCCAGTCGCCATATGGACTTTTTTTCGCTCTCAAATTTTAAAAAGATTTATCACTTAAACCGTAATTTAAAATCCACCTCCGTTTTCACGTTTGACTATATTGCGTCGAGATCTTCAAAACTAGATCCCAATGTTTTGACTAGTACTTTTTTTCCTGATCTTAGTTGTCAGATTGTAGTCACTTGGTTATCGGTCATTATCAACTTGTTTACCAGGTTAAAATCAAATGGTTGACTGGTATTTTAAACTGCGGTACTCATCAATGTAATTCTTTTATGACGGTAATCCCATATTTACGGTCTAAATTGGATAAAATACTCAATTTTTGAACATGTAGATCATGTCTATGACCCAAAAAAACATGTAAAAAATGACCCACTAACTATTTATTTGGGTGCTAAATGTGAACCACCAATATGGCAACTATACTATTATAACCTGGCAACTGACGGTGAAAAAAAAGTTTATCAAAACATATTAAGATCCATATTAAGATGGGATCTTACTTCGAAGTACTCGTCAAGACGTACCCAGCTGTGAAGACGAATCTTCAATTCGATTTATGGTTTAAAAGATAATAAGTTTTAATTTTCCGAACTAAAAAAGATTTCATGTATGCATATGCATGCATGCGGATATACACGGAAGAATGAGCGCCGGATGGAGAGGATTCATGGGGCACGTTCTATAATTAGAAAAACCGTTATTTAAAAATGTTCCCAGTATGTTCCCTTTAACTATTATTGCATTTAATTTCTTCAATTCAATTATTCATTAAACCTATCTAATTATCATATTGCATGTGCTTTGTATTGGATTAATCCTGAAATACTCACGCAAGCTGTTTAAATTAATAGTAACATTGACAAAATCGGTTTTATTGTGGGAAATTATCTTTGACTTATAAGTGTAAATACACCTACTGTTCGAAAATGGTATTTCAGAATGTTTTAAAAAAATCAAACAAAAATTTCAGATATACTCCCGGATATTGTATGTTTGCAAAAAATAAATCGTGGAAAAGTGTCATTTGTGTGTCTGGGTCCAAATGTTTTTTCACGAAACATTTATTTGTGTTTTTACACGAACCACAGAAATTTCCCTTTCACAAAATTTTGTTTGCCAAAAGAGAATGTCGTGATGTACACCCGACTTTTTTATTTGGAACTTTTTACGTTTTGAAAGTATTTAAAAGTTTACTTTTCATAGTGGGTACATCTTCACCCACGAGTCAAAACATCGTGTCCTATACTCCTATTCATCACAAATCTGAAAGAGGTAAAATTATGCTGCCAAGAGAAACTATGAAGCTGCAGCTGTTTGGTGCCTGAGATTATAATTATTGAATACTCTTCCATAGAGATTGTACCGCATGTTTGGAAACAAGGCCGGGCCGAGCTCGGAGTCCGATTCCAGCTTGATGTGCTCTGCTTGGCGCCAACGCTAGACTGCTTGACGGAACGGAACTGCTTGGCGCCAACGCTAGCCTGCCTGGATCACCGGCGACTTCGAATTGGAGCCCAAATCGGACGAGCTGCGATCGGACTCGCCGCGACGTCCCTAAAAGCCCCCGCCCTACGCCAGCTCTCCTCTTCCCTACGCCAGCTCTCCTCCTTCCTGCATCTCAGCCAGACTGCTGCTTCTTCATCCCGAACGCGCGCGCAACCAGCACCAGCAGGCAGCAGCGACCGGAGCGAGCGAGATGGCGTCGTCCGACGGCAGCGCGCACGCGCAGTGGAGGAGGTTCTTCGCCAGCGCCGGCGGTGCTGACATCTTCGAGATCCTCGACGCCGCCGTCGCCGTGGCCTCGCTCGACCGCCCCGCCGAGCTCAAGCAGAGGCGCGAGCGGATCGCGCAGAGGCTCTACACCGGGGTGTCCTCTACTGCGGCACGGGCCGCGTCGTCGACAGCAACAAGGAGGGACGCCGATCCACGGCCGTGGTGAGCAAGAACGAGGAAGCGTCGTACGCGGAGAAGGCCACGGCGCCGCCGGTCAAGAACGACATCCCGCGCAAGAACTCCACCAAGCCTCCGGCCGCCGCCGCAGCAGACAGGAACAAGGCACCGGCGGCGCAGCCTACGGAGCCGAGCATGGACATGGAGGCGATGTTGGCGACCGCGAAGCGCAAGCTGAAAGAGAGCTACGATGACTGCAAGGACACGAAGCGTCAGCGGAGCATCCAGGTGATCGAGGCGCCGGAGATGGCGAAGAAGCAGCACCAGATCATCCGGCGGCGGGACGAGCTCCGATGCGGCGACAGGCGCGGCCTGGCGTCTACTACTCTCCGGGCTAGCTGGGTTTAGTAATTAGGTCGCTCCCTAGTCCGTATTCTAGATCTTCCATCTCGTTTAGTTTTAGCCTCTGTACCAGTGCATAGTACCCTGAATCCCTGATGGATGCTGTCCTTTTTTGAGCTGATTGTTATGATTTCCATCTGTATGAATTTTCAGACTTGCAGTTGTCATTCAGTTACTGTCTATGAATGAAGTCCTGCGTCCATATTTGATTTCAGTTTCATTCATGACGACAGTGCAAACTAGGATCTGCTGTAAGATGCATACCTTTAGTGTAACTTCAATGCTAATCTCTGAAACTTGATTACACAGTTCTGTTTAATACCAACTATTATGATTCATATGGAACATTTCAAGTCTTGTATATGCACATGGGTTAAAACCATCATTGCGGGTATCATTTGTTCCCCTTTGTGTAGTCTTGAACTAGAAGGTTGTAATAAAACTATGCTATCTGTGGCCTTATCAAGCATGGTTCAGAGAAAACAATAGATAACTCTTCTATCTATATTTTTTCCTAGACATTTAGAAGTTGAATACAGGAAAAAAAAAATGTTTTGTTTATCTCTGCGACCACAATGATATTCAAAGCTGGAGTTTGCTTGAAACTGTGAAACATTTCATATCCATAAAGTAAATACACCAATGCGATTTCAGCAGACAACCATGAATTCATCTCTATGCAAGGCCATCGATAATCATCAGAGTTCTTGCCCTTTAGTATTTTTCACAAAGGTGTTGCTACCACACAAGACATACAATGCCCCTCACCAATATCACATACAAACGGCCGGAATCTTCTCACGCAACCAGGGCATTCTCACTCGGCACATTTGGACCGAAAGAGTACGCCAGCATGTGCAACAACCATATGGATTTCGCCAACTTAAGAAATGCCTAATAGCAAGGTGTTCATGGATAGCCACCACTCATGACATAGTTCCTCTAATCCATGTTGCCGAAGAAAGAGCCTTCCATCTTGGGGTGCACAAGTAATAGGTATTTGGTTCCGCAGAACTTTCCAAAAACCAAGTCTGGGTTTTGGCTCAATGCATCCAAAGGATCCATGGCTCATACTGTGAGGAATTGATTGGAGAAAACCTCATTTGCTTGACTCTAACTGCAGCGTGCTCCGGCTCAAGAATCCCTCTATCACCTTGCGGTGTGCCTCGGATGTCGCCCTCGGATCGCTGTCACTCATCTCCATATTGCCTAGATTTTGTTGAGGTTTCAGGCTTCTAGTCAGAAAATGTAGACTGTGTTGCAACATAATAACTACTCAAATGAAAGAATACTGAAGAATCAAATAAATTCAGTTTGAACTTAAACGAGTACACCATTGTTCCATCAAGATTGAGTGTACCATTGCTCCTTTGTTGAACTTTCACGTATGAATAGTATGCTAGAATAAACAGCTATCTTTGATAATTTTTCAGGTTTCTTGTTAGGAAAGGGAAGTGTTTTGACGACACTAATCAAACCAAATACTAATGAAGAATTCTTAAGCAGAGTCAGTTTAATAAAACGGAAAGACACCAAGTTACACCATTTGTTCCATCAAGATTCAGCAAGCACTATTCTGCTCATGAACTTTTCAACATATCAAACTACCCAAACTTTACGGTAAAAAAATATACGGTAAAAAAACTACCCAAACATATGCATATTAGGACAGATATGATTCAACAAAGAAATCTACACTGAATCTATGTTATCAGTAAAAATACTATCTCATGAATGTGAACTGTAATGCGCGCGTCCATCACAAATCGAATTGAGCTAAAGTAGAACTGATCTAAACTAAACATGTCGAATTCAGAGTACAGTGCTGGCATACACTAACCTGATGGCCCAGTTCACCATGAAAACAGAGAACTCCTTCGATCACAACATTTGTGAATTGGGAAATAGCTTGCCGAGGGTATCATTGATTCTAGCATTATATGTTGGATTTTGTGGGCTTTTACCCATGGCCCAATTAAAATTCAGAAAATCAAATGGCCCATTTAAATGGCTGGTTTGGGGACAAACGTTTAGTCCCACATTGCTAGTTGGCAGTGAGTTACACCACTTTATATAGTGGGATGTTTCACTACTAGCATGAGGTGTTGGCTGTGAAGAGAAAGGAGGTGCTCCACACGCGCGCTGCTCCTCCTCGCTCGCCACGCCTCGCCTCGGCACGACGCGGGTTGCGGGAATGAGCATTAATTACATTGCTTCTGATTCCTTAATCGTGGGGCAGTTACTTGACATGATTGTGGGATTGAACGCTCTGCCCGAACCGCACTATATACGGACGGCCTTGGCGCCGTTTCCGATTACTTAATCGTGGGGCAGTTACTTGACTTGATTGTGGGATTGAACACCCTGCCCGAACCACACTATATACGGACCGCCTTGGCGACTTCCACTACACACGCAACACATGGTCTCACACCACCACCGTTCCAGAATTTTGCGCCGCTGTCTTCCATGTCTTCTCCATCCCGTCTTCTGGCGTGCACCGGTTGAAGGGGCAGTAGACCTCCGAAATCCCGCCTCTTGTGATCCTGTACGGGAGAGGGGCGATCAGGTTTTTGGGGAGCGCACTCGCGGACTACTGGCTTCGAGTTCTTCCCCAATGACGACTTCTTCCCCGACATCGGCAGGCTCTTCATCGACGACATGGGCGACAACAAAAACGCCAACGCTTCGGCTACCGCTGCACCGTATGATCTCTTGATCTTCATGTTTAAGTTACTAATGCAGTTCCTGCTTGTAGTATGTGATCTAGATTCATTATGTTTATTTATTGTTGTAGTTGATCACATGATTAGTTTAATCCTGATTATTCTAGTCATAAATGGATGCAGAGGCCGGGACTACCCCTTTTCGAGAGAAAAATTCTAGTCATAAATTGTTTACTGTTTTCGCGGATTAAATCAACTAGCTGAATGCCCGTGCGTTGCAACGGGATAATATAAAATTATTCAGACACACATATGAGTATAGTTTGATTTTTATTACGCCAGTTGTTGTTGAAGATCACAAAATTCATAATTTAGTTAATACCAAATTTCATGAAACCTCTAGAATAAAATTCCAAACGTATGTCATTGAAATTTTGTTCACTTCCACCTGAAGTATGGAACTAAAAATCTCAAGTTTAGGTATAGCACCCAAAATTTGGGCTAAGTTAAAAATTACAATACAATTGGTTAACCATCAAATATTTAAAAGTAGTGGCAGCTGCGAACTGGCCAATATACAATTTTGCATGTGCACATATTTAAGCTCATCACAGGTGAAAAAACCAGAAGGTATCTTGTAACAGGTTGAAGTTTCATGATACTGTTTCTTTAAAGAATGAGCATCCACCCATAGATGTGTCCTGTGGTGCATATTTGAATGAAAGGGAAAGTTTTGTGCCTTTTCTATTCAGTCCCAAAATTAAGAATTTGACCATTGTGAAGGGATATAAACATGTAACTGAACTTAAGAAATCTGCATATACTATCATCTTTTGCATTGGTTTGGTCATTGAAGTCCATGTGTTCCTCCAATTCCTGGACAAGAGACAAGTTCCAGCAGCTACTTATGTTGGCAGACATTAAAGAATTTTGTCTTCAAGGTTATGCGATAGATTCAGATGCTAATGCGTAGTACGTACAACACGAAGCTTCTCACTGTTTTTACCTAGAAGCATCGCATGTTGCTCCACCTGCTAGCACACGCGAGACACTGAAAATCACTCCAACCCAATTCACAAAATCCATACCAAATCGCAGCGCCGGATGGCTCAGAAGCAGCACCTGCAAGTCGGGAAAGGCTTGAATCCACGCCGAACGCTTTGAACGCCTGTGAGGATGGACAGGGGCGACCAGATCAGAGTGACGCGGCAACGATGGCAGCAGCAACGGGGATTGCTGAGACTGCAGGGACGGTTGACGAGCTCGGGAAGCAGCTAACCCCTGGCGCTGCCTCCGCCGCGGCCCAACTTCTGATGCCCATCTCGTTGTCGCCGACCTCATCCAAGGGCGCACAAACAGCCGCGGGTCGATGCATCTGTTCCTCACGTCGCCCTCAGCTGCTGCCGCTAGCGCCACCGCCCCGACTGCTGCCGACCGGATATATTCGACGAAGACAAATTCGCAGCGGAATAGGACGGAACCTCGGCGGTAGAGTTAGTCAGATCCGTGAGGCGACGTGATTTTGCAGCTAGTATCTGGCGACCGCGCGCCGCCGCTATGTGCCTTTTCCGACGCCGTCGGGGAGTGCCCGTCCTGCTCGTATCCCTCTTCCTCCTGGGAGGTTTGGGGAAGATCAAGGTCCGTGGGGACCCTCTGGCTAATTTTTTTTTAATAATACATTTTTTAATTAAATTCGAAAAATATTACGAAAAATGGCGAAATTCCAAAAATAATACACCTTCGGCCAGGGCTGGGCCGATAAGTGCCTGTCGGCCAGGGCTGGGCCGATAAGTGCCTGTCGGCTCTGGCTTAGCCGATTGCTTTGCATGGTGGGCCAGGCCTGCGGCCGACAGGGCTTTCTGCGTCACGTGGCACCTAATCGGCCAGGTCTCCGCCGACGAGCCTCTAATCGGCCCAAGCCTGGCCGACAGGGCGCAGAATAAGGATCGAGCGAGCTTCTTCTTCCTCCCGTGCTCTCTCTTCCTTTCTTCCTCCTTTCTTCTTCCAGCATCTCCCTGCGCGCCGATCTGTCCATCCAGCCAGCAAATCTTCCTGCATGTAGTGTTAGAGAGTTAAGACAGCTTAGATACACATATGGGTTAGGTTTTGTGCAATTTCGTGTTGTTTGGTTAGAGCAATGGTGTAGTTTAGGTGGAGGTTAGTGTAGGGTGGTGGTGGTGCAGCGTGGTGGTGGTGGTGGTTGTCCATTGAATCGGCACGCTTCAAGGGTATGCATTTTTTTTGCTAATTAGGATTTACTGTTAATTATGTACGCATTAGTGTTAAGGTGGTAGTGTGATATTGATATTGCTAGGTATTTATTGCGCTACTAATATTAAGTACATAGATGTTGCCGGTTATAACAGTAAATTGATGTCACATTAGTGTGCAACATTCAATTAGTGTGGATCAATGTTTTTAAATTAGAGTATGTTCTTATCTGTCATCAGTGTGGATCAGTGTTTTAAATTTAGAGTTTGATTTCATCTGTAATTAGTCTGTAATTTAGTCTTTTAATTTAGCTACGCGAAGATATGGAACAAGTATACTTGATCAGTCCGGATGTGGATCAAAACCATCGCACAAGGATATTACAGGAGCGTAGCCTCGAGCCTCTAATAACTCGAGGACCGAGGGAATATTGGCAGATACACCCTGCTTGGGAGGAGAGGTACATGCCTAATTGATTTTTGCGTGTCATATATGATCTGCATTAATTTTCTTGTTCGCTACGTATATATGATTACGAATTTATATTTGTTTGCTGAACATGCAGGTTGAAGTGGGCTGGACTTTTACCTTTCGCGCGTCTAGTAGAGGCCACTGATGAGTCTTCATGCATGGTGATAGACAACTGTCTTCTCACATGCTTAGTGGACAGATGGAGGCCCGAGACCCACACGTTTCACTTTCGATGGGGTGAGATGGCTCCTACTCTCAAGAATGTATCTTTCTTGGTTGGGCTGCCGTTGGCGGGTCAGCCCATAGGGCCGTTGCAGGCCCCAGAAAATTGGGAGCACGAGATGTCACTTCGCTTTCAGGGTATAAACCCTGATGCTGGAGTATTTAAGTCAGAGAATCACGGACCTAAACTTGGATGGTTACTGGATTTTCAGGTACGCACTGTTTAATTTACATGCATCAATTTATATACAGAATGCAATGTTTCCCATGCATCGTTTCATTTCACTGACAGAATTTATTTTGAAATGTACAGATACATAAGTTTCCTGCTGGCATTCCGCTGAATGCTACACAAATCACTAGGAGCCTTGAAGCATATATCTTGTGGCTTATGGGGAAGGTGATGTTCACGGAGAACCATGTCACCACTATTAGCAAGAGGTACATCCCTATTGCTTTCGAGATCGCGAGTGCTACTGCGCCAGAACACGACAGTGGGACCATACCTGAAGTTGTATTGCATCCAGGAAATCGTCCGTCTACGTCCGCTCAGCAGTCATCTGGATCCGCATGGGAGAGTGAGCACGACAGTGGGACCATACCTGAAGTACGCACACAACTGGACAATTGGATGGGTATGTACAATACTCCTCCACCCTACCCCACACAGGAGACGCAGGATGATGATGATGCTGGATCACTGATTCCTGGACGTGCGGTTGTGCCACCCAACAGGCTGGGTTGGACTCCGCCAGATCCAAACCTTGCCAGACCTCCGCGCATGCGCAGACGTCGTCCATGAGACTTCCGGTATATGTGGTCGACGCCGTGGTCAGTGATATCTTTGGGTCATATTCGTATTTCGATTTGTATGTGAGACATATATGTATTTCGATTTGTATGTGAGACATATATGTACGAGACATATTATTATGTATGTACGAGACATATCCTTCCACATTGCATCGATACATTAATCTAACATGCAAGCACAACTCTCCGTTACAACTTCAGTAGTTCTACGTACATATATGTCTCACATATAACTCAACGATAACTAATTATAATCACGTGGAGGTAACTGAGTACGAAAGTAATTATAATCAACGACTTCACTTCCCTCTGCCACGTGTTCGTGATGGAGGCATGAAGTCATCATCACTATTTTCATCGGCGACAGCCTTCGATGCGCCAACACTCTTAAACTTACGTCTACGGTTCCCTCGTTTAGGAGGCATGAAATCATCATCACTGTCAGCTTTGGCCTTTGATATAGCCTTCTTCACGTCATCAGCGTACAATGCATTCTGTGGACGGCCATCAGGACAAGCGCCAAAAAGAGCTTCCATCCAACCAAAATGAGGGATCTCTTTGTTCAGAAACTGTGCGTCTGCGGGCCAGCGCTGCACAAGAACAATAGCAGAGGAAAATATTTCAGACAAATAACATTTTATTCTAACAAATAAAACTTTCGTACTCAGTTACCTCCACGTGAAATGTATAAGCCTCCCGCGAAAAATGGATTATCTTTGACTTAGGAGTCATAGGCATGTCCCGTAGACCCGCCTCGATATCTTTTACCTCATACACTCTCTGCCACTTCCACCGCCACCCATCAATTTCATCTAAAATTTCATCGGGGGTCATATGCGGGATTTTGTATTTTTTGGCTATAGTTTCTCCCAGCTCGCGAAGGTTGCCCGTCTCACTAACTAGCTCCCTATAACAGCTCTTCGGCCTACCTTTCCTAATACTACCATCAGTCCATCTTACGGCTTCATACAGAACACAACATGACCTATTTTCCAAACTAGGACCCGAACTACCAGACATCCTTCCTATGCGACTAAGAAAATCACCACGCACCGCACGCCTCCATCACAACGTCTGCTGGGGTATATATAAGCTCACCCGGGAGAATAAGAGCGGGAGAAAAATGGCGGGAGGAAATGGGCGGGAGAACATGGCGGGAGAAGATGGCGGGAGAAAAAGGGCGGAGGAGAATGGCGGGACAAAATGGGCGGGAGAAGATAGCGGGAGAAAAATGGCGGGACAAAATGGGCGGGAGAAGATGGCGGGAACGACGGAAAAAACATACATGCAGAAGTCGGCCCAGCTTAAGCCGACTGGACCTGGTCGGCTGGGCCTAGGCCGACAGAAGCTTGTCGGCCCAATACTAGCCGACAGGTCGCTCTGACATGTGCAGGGATCGGCCGACAGGCATTTCGGCCCAGCCCTGGCCGACAGGCACTTATCGGCCCAGCCCTGGCCGAAGGTGTATTATTTTTGGAATTTCGCCATTTTTCGTAATATTTTTCGAATTTAATTAAAAAAATGTATTATTAAAAAAAATTAGTTGGAATTTTACGGGGAACTATTCTGTTGGATTTGGACTGAGATTCGGTTTCGATTTTGTAATGGAGACACACAGCGGCAGACTAACGATCGAGGACGCTACCGATGACGGAGGAAGACGTAACTTGGCAACGTACGAAGACGTAAAACCATCACGTCGTCTAGACTTTTTGGACCGTTTTTTGACTTACCAATGGCATTGGTGGGTAAATATCTACAACCGACAGGGGTAAAACCGGAAAAGTGAAAAACGGACCATCACCTGAAGACATATTATATAGTACTCCCTCCGTTCGGAAAAGGATGTCACAAAAATGGTCTATCTATAGTTCATTTTTGTGACATCCTTTTCCGAACGGAGGGAGTAGAAAAGAGATAGCTAAATTGCTTATATTTTCAACACTATAATTATACG
Organism: Poa pratensis; assembly: GCA_947311845.1. NCBI lineage: Eukaryota > Viridiplantae > Streptophyta > Magnoliopsida > Poales > Poaceae > Poa > Poa pratensis. The sequence continues at coordinate 145,452,076 of CAMZMU010000063.1, read as the reverse complement.
GGCCATTATGCGTATTCTTATCTCTGGACTTTCTTAACATCCATCGAACACCTTGTCAGCATAAGAAATTCTGCAGAAATATATATTTTTTAGAGAAAAGGGGCAACGCTCCCTGGTTCCATTAGCATGCAACCACCATTCTGCAGAAACATGTGCACGATTGCATATGTCCAGCCCTGGTTTACGTTCAGCTCGAACGAGTCGCGTAAAGCTAACAATTTTAACACCACCGGGTGACGCGTACACTACCGCGTGTTTGGAAACAAGGCCGGAGTCCGATTCCAGCTTGACGGAACGGAACTGCTTGGCGCCAACGCTAGCCTGCCTGGATCACCGGCGACTTCGACTTGGAGCCGAAATCGGACTCGCCGCGACGCGCAGCTCCTCCGTCCGTCCGTCGTCCACAAAAGCCCCCGCCCTACGCTAGCTCTCCTCCTTCCTGCATCTCAGCCAGACTCTGCTTCATCCCCAACGCGCGCGCAACCAGCACCAGCAGCGGCCGTAGCGCGCGGGATGGCGTCGTCCGAGGGCAGCGCGCACGCGCAGTGGAGGAGGTTCTTCAACAGCGCCGGCGGTGCTGACATCTTCGAGATCCTCGACGCCGCCGTCGCCGTAGCCGCGCTCGACCGCCCCGCCCAGCTCAAGCAGAGGCGCGAGCGGATCGCGCAGAGGCTCTACACCGGGGGCGTCCTCTTCTGTGGCACGGGCCGCGTCATCGACACCAACAAGGAGGGACGCCAGTCCATGGCCGTGATCAAGAAGGAGGACGCGCCGACAGCGGAGAAGGCCACGGCGCCACCTGTCAAGAACGACATCCCGCGCAAGAACTCCAACAAGCCTCCCGCCGCCGCCGTTGCAGACAGGAACAAGGCACCGGCGGCGCAGCCTTCCGAGCCGAGCATGGAGGCGATGTTGGCGACCGCGAAGCGCAAGCTGAAAGAGAGATATGATGACTGCAAGGACACGAAGCGGCAGCGGAGCATCCAGGTGATCGAGGCGCCGGAGATGGCGAAGGAGCAGCACCAGATCATCCGGCGGCGGGACGAGCTGCGATGCGCGCCAACCAAGCGCGCCCTGGTGTCTACAGCTCTCCGGGCTAGCTATGTTTAGTTAGCTAGTTCGTTCCCTAGTCCGTACTCCAGATCTTCCATCTCGTTTAGTTTTAGCCTCTGTACCCTGATGGATGCTGTCCTTTTTTGAGCTGATGATGTATCCATGAAAATGTTGAAAGTTGCATTCAGAGAAAGTGATTCTTGTGCTTTCCGTCTGTATGGATTTTCAGAGTTGCAGTTGTTATTTCAATTTATCTCTATGAATGAAGTCCCGCCTCCAGGTTTGGTCTGAATTTAATCTATGACGACAGTGTAAACAAGACTGTTGCTGTAAGATTGCTCCCTAATCCTGAACTCTTGATTAATTCCAACGTGAACAGATCTTCTGTATCGTTTATTGGTTTTAGCCTCTGTAGCAGTGCGTGGATGCTGTCTATTTTTATATACGAGCTGATGTATCCATGAAAATGATTTGAGTTGTAGTCAAAGAAAGTGATTCTTCTGCTTTCCGTTTATATGAATTTTTAGACTGCGGTTGTCATTTCAATTAATGTCTCTGAAACCAGTTCTGTTTATCTCTGCGACCTGAACGATAATCTAAGCACCAGTTTGCTTGAAACTGTGAAACATTTCATATCTATGAAGTAAATACACCAATACGCTTTCACTAGACAACCATGAATTCATCTCTATGCAAGGCCATCGATGATCATCTGCCCTTTAGTATTTTTTGAACGGGAACAGGAGGAGCTCTGCTTTTGCATTATAGAAGGAGAAGAACATATTACAAACTACACCAGGGTTAAGAAAGAACCCCCACACACACCATGCTCACAAAAGAGCCACTCTATAAAAAAAAAACTCACTAATGCGTGTGCCCTGTGCTCTTTGCAACGTAGAGCCAATCGACCTCACTTCTGATCAGTGCAGCAACAGAAACTGCAGCAAGTGTCTCCGTCTGAAAGATGCGACGACTGCGCTCTTTCCAAACATGCCAGAAGATGTACACGGCGGTGGTTATGTCCTTCTTGTGTGGACCATCAGAAGCGTGGCGGCGGGCCTTGCACCACCACTCCTGAATGCAATTAGATTGACGCAGGAGCTGCACCATAGATGGATTGGAGGTTGCAAAGAAGGTCCAAACATCCTTGGCATAAGGGCAGTGCAAGGCAAGGTGATTTGTAGTTTCCAACTCTTGGTGGCAAAGGCAGCAAACGTCATCATGCGGCCATCCTTGGTCACGAAGTCTATCTGCTGTCCAATTGCGGTTCTGCAAGAACAACCAGAAGAAGAACTTAACTTTCCCTTCAGCCCAAATTTTCCAGGCCGCCTCAAGGTGTGGTTGTTTTATCCTGCCAAAGAATTGTGCCTCATAGGCTGATCTGGCCAAATATTGTCTGTTGGCTCTGAGATTCCAGACCACGGTGTCCCTCTCCGGAGTTAACTGGATGGTCTGAATACGCTGCCACAGGTCGACGAACTGATCCCGCTGAGCTTCAGTGTTGATTCTTTGCAGTCCACTAAGCCATCTCTGGTCAGTCAGGGCTTCCTTGACAGTCAAGAGCTTCCTAGCTGCCAACGGAAAGAGCAGGGGAGCAATGGAAACAGGGGCAGAACCATGCAACCAAGCATCTGTCCAGAAGATGGCAGTGTTGCCGTCTCCTAAGAAGATGGTGGTGCAAGCTTGAAACAGAGATTTGTCCGCCTGATCGCAGGGCGTAGTTGTGCCCTTCCAAGGTCTATCAAGTTCATCCCACCGGAACCACTCCCAGCGTAACCGCAAAGCCTGGCTGAAAGCAGAGAGATCTTTAATGCCGAGGCCACCTAACTCCAGGGGTGCACAATTTTTTTCCAACTGACTAAGCATTTGCCTCCCATAGCTTCCTCATCTAGTGTCCAAAGGAAATTGCGTCTTAGCTTGTCAAACTTCTTTACCATCCATTTCTCAGCCGGGAAAGCAGTCAGGAAATAAGTTGCAGTTGCAGTGGCCACACTATTAATGAGGAGAAGCCTTCCTTTTCTAGTCATCATTTTCCCTTTCCCACCCTTCAATCTCGATACCACCCTGTCAAAAAGCGGCTGCACATCAATTTTCCTCGGTTTCTCGAGACCAAGAGGTAGGCCAAGGTACTGACAGGGCAGAGAGCCTTGTCCTCCGCCAAACTCCTGCAGAATGGGATCTAAAGCAATGTCATGGCAGGCAACAGGGTAGGCCACGCACTTGTTGAAGCTGGTGCGTAACCCGGAGACATCACCAAACAGGGAAAGTATCTGTTGCACTGCTGAGATATCAGATTTCACAGGGTTGACAAAAAGAGCGGCATCATCGGCATAAAAACTAGCCCGCAGCTTCAAAGGGGACAACACATTGTGCGCAGTGGCATTGGCGAACAGTTTTTGCAGCGGCTCCATGGCGAGGTTAAATAACAGAGGAGACAGGGGGTCCCCTTGCCTCACTCCTCTACGATGAGACAATGGTGCACCGGCACGCCCATTCAACAAAATGCGGGAGGTCGCAGAAGCCAACACAAGAGAGACAAGATTTCTCCACCGGGAACCAAAACCCATATGCTGCATGACTCTAAGCAGGAAGCCCCAGTCGAGAGTGTCAAAGGTCTTAGCTATGTCAAGCTTCAGGAAAAGCAGAGGAGATTTCTTGGTATGGGCCTCCTTTAGAACAGTCTTGACATAAAGAAAATTGTCTTGGATAGATAGCCCGCGGATGAAAGCGCTCTGTCCATTAGACACCAATTTTCCCATCTCGGGAGCCAGCCTCCTTGCTAGAATTTTGCAGAGAATTTTGGAGGCACTGTGCATAAGGCTGATAGGCCGGTAGTCTTTCGCATCTGAAGCATCATTCTTCTTGGGGAGGAGCACGATGTTAGCAGTGTTGAGAAGGTTCCAATGATTTCGTCTTAAAGCATGCAGTTGATTCAGCGCAGCCAGCAGATCAACACCGATGATCCCCCAACATTTTTTGAAAAAATCACCAATGAAACCGTCAGGCCCAGGCGCCTTTTCTCCATGTAAATCATCTACTGCCTCTTTGAGCTCCTGCATGGAGAACGCCTCATCAAGATGGTACAGGTCCGCAGTTGGTAGGCCCAACACTTCCCAGTTGAGATCCAGCACCGGAGGCGAAGCAGAACCCATCAGGTTGTTGTAGTGATGCAGCAAAATGGAGGCCTTTTGAGCATGGTCAGTGGCTGGGCCAGCACTCCCCAGCAAGGAAGGGATGTGCTTTTGCGACGCCGCCCATTAGCTCTCAAGTGAAACAGGCGAGTACTAGCGTCTCCCTCTCTCAGCCATGTAATTCTCGAACGTTGTCTCCATCTTATTCTGTCCAAGACGGCAATACCCAGCAGCTTATGCTTCAGTTTGGCTCGCAGGGATCTCTCTTCGTTAGTTAGAGTCCGGGACTCCTCAGCAAGGTCCAAACTGAAAATGATCTCATTTGCAATGGAAGAAACAATCTTTGCCCAGCTCAATTTTGCTTTTCCCCACTTCCTGAGAGCTTTGGCAGTTCTGGATAATTTGATATGCAAAACTCTGATCGCATCAGTTTACATGTTCAGAAAATAAGATTGGTAACTGTGAAGGCTCAGCTAGCTAGGTGCTTCATTGGCGGTTCTCTGTTCTTTCTTTTTTTCCATGTGGAAGTTCTTCAAATATTCTGCTACTGTATGACTCCAAAACGAATGGGCATCTTTCAACTAGACTCATATAAGTTATCTTGTCGACAAGGTAAATGTACCTTCATGGGTCTATGCAGTATCGCCTTGAACGCTGCTTTCAACTGCAGGTAATAATAACAGTTATTTTATTGAATGCATTTTTTTCCAAATTAAATATGGGAAGGAAATAAAAGGAGTGTCATGCATACCATGAAAGGAGATAGAAGAATGTGTGAAGATGATTGTTCTCCTTTATTTCTTATTCAATTGTTATAACGAAGATAGGACTGTAATCTGTCAACACTTATGCATGTAGACTATGTTTTTAGTAACATGATTGTAAGTGAGTTTAAAAACATTTTATAGTGTCAAGAGATATGTGCGCGCGTGTAGACTTTAATACTAGTACCGTGTTCTATTTTTTCCCGTCTCTGGTGTGCAACTTCATGGATAACTCATATCTATTGTAGATCTGGTACTTTTTCTTTACTTTTCGGCTGATACTAAAGATTAGAACGTGCACCTAATTTCTCATTTTTTTTGAAAGCGCAACGGGGGGCGATCGCCCACCTGAACATTTTCATTTAAAATCAATAAGCAGTACAGGGAGAGGCCCACACAGGGGGTTATGCACACACACCACCGAAGCAATACATGGGGAGGGGGGAGGAGTTCCCTAACGTAGGACGGTATCACACCACGCACGCAGATCATTTTGTTGGGTCATAATAGGGATCACCATGGGGAGGGGGGAGGAGTTCCCTAATTTCTCTTTTTTTTTTTACTACGATTGTAGCTTCTGATAGATCATTTTTGGTCTACAAAATTGTAAACTTGATATATTTTGTATATTGATTCAGCCGGATTACAATGTTTATATAGGAGAAGGGGAAACCGACCTAGGCTAAAGACCTAACTTGTTGTACAAGACTCGGAGGAATACAAGTTGTGTGAGATACAAACTCTATAGTCTAACATCCCCCCGCAGTATCAACGTGGGGTTCAACAACGTTGAGACTGAAATGTATGTCGGTGAAAGGAGTTGGAGCAAGTCCCTTTGTGAAGATATCAGCAAACTGGGCTGTCGTAGGCACATGAAGAACTCAAACCTGACCAAGAGCAACCTTCTCGCGAACAAAATGAATATCGATCTCAATATGCTTAGTGCGCCAATGTTGCACCGGATTGTTGGACATGTAGATCGCCGAGATGTTGTCACAGTAGAGAATGGTAGCATGCTGAATCAGACGATGAAGCTCAGAAAGCAATTGACGGAGCCAAACTGTTTCAGCCACCGCATGTGCAATAGCACGGTACTCAGCTTCTGCAGACGAACGCGAGACTGTAACCTGCCTTTTTGAAGACCAAGAAATCAATTTGTTACCCAAAAAAACACAGTAACCGGAAGTGGATCGACGAGTGTCAGGGCAACCTGCCCAATCTGCATCGGAATATGCTGTCAAAGTGGAGGGAGAAGAAGGGTTGATGTGAAGGCCATGATCAAGGGTTCCTTTTAGATAGCGTAGAACACGTTTGACATGATTTTAATGTGGAACACGAGGGTCATGCATAAACAAGCAAGCTTGCTGGACACCGTAGGACAATTTAGGTCTAGTGATTGTGAGGTGTTGGAGGGCACCGGTGATACTACGGTAGAAAGTTGGGTCATAATAGGGATCACCAGCCGAGGATAGTTTGGAGGAAGTGCCGACAGGAGTGCGAGAGGGCTGACAATCAAGCATTCCTGAACGAGATAGAAGATCTAGTGTATATTGGCGTTGAGAAAGAAACAAGCCAGTAGAATCACGAGTGACAGCAATACCGAGAAAATGGTGTAGACGACCTAGATCAGTCATGGAAAATTCAGCAGCAAGCAAAGAAATGATATGATCAAGGAAGTTTTGTGTAGAGGCTGTGAGAATAATGTCATCAACGTATAGTAGTAGATAATTAGTGTTGGAATTTTGTTTATAGACAAAGAGAGAGGTGTCAGAGACAGATGGAAGAAACCCAATTGATTGAATAAATGTGGAGAAACGTTGAAACCAAGCTCTAGGAGCTTGTTTTAAACCGTATAGGGATTTTTTAAGGAGACGGACATGTTCGGGAGCATTAGGGTCGACGAAACCTTGAGGATATTGATAGTATACAGTTTCATTAAGAGTACCATTTAGAAAAGCATTTTTTACATCTAGTTGATGAATAGGCCAGGTAGAGGAGACAGCTATACTAAGAACAGTGCGTATTGTGCCTGGCTTGACAACAGGTGAGAAGGTTTCATCGTAATCGATACTGTGCTGTTGAGAGTATCCTCGACAAACCCAACGAGCCTTATACCGAGAGAGAGTACCATCGGAGTGGAATTTTTGACGGAAAACCCACTTACCAGAAACAATATTTGAACCGAATGTTCTAGGAACAAGTTGCCAAGTGTTATTTTGAGTTAAAGCATTATATTCATCTTTCATAGCAGCAGTCCAATGTGGATCGAGATGAGCAGTTTTGTAATTAGATGGAAGGGAGAAACAGAGGGATTGACGTGGAGATTAAGCGGCTGACGTGGTTGACGAAACCCTGATTTTGCTCTAGTGCGCATAGTATGATCATTAGTGGGAGCAGGTGTCGGGACAGCACGAGGTGGAAGGATAGGGGTAGGTCCAGAGCTTGGCGCAGCGGATGAGACAGGCACTTGAGAGGAAGAAGCAGCTCGTGCAGGTGAGTGATCTACCGCGGCAGAGTTTTCGGTGTTTTGTGCGGGCGCGGCAGCTCGTACAGGTGAGTGGTCTGCCACGGCAGAGTTTTCGGTGTTTTGTGGTGTCGCGGCAGCTCGTGCAGGTGAGTGGTCTGCCACGGTAGAGTTTTTGGTGTTTTGTGCTGTCGCGGCAGGAAGTGGAGAGGGAGGTGCTGGTATGACAGGGATGTGAAGCAGGGGTAGGAGCAGATTGTTTGGGGTAGATGAGGGCAAGGGTTCAGTGGTTAAAGGTGGAGTAGAGGGAGAGGATCGAGTAGAAAAAGGAAAGATTGTTTCATTAAAAGTGACATGGCGAGATATGTGGACGCGACCAGAGAGCAAGTCATAGCAGCGATATCCTTTGTGTTCATCCGAGAAACCAAGGAAAACACAAGGTAGGGAGCGAGGGCCAAAGATCTACGGAGGCCACCAAGGATGAAGGTTGATTGCTGGCTGGAACACCGTGGAGAGAGTAAAGATCACCCCAGCTGTTGAAGCGCACGATCTCCGCCTTAGTAGGGAAGTCCTTCACCGATAAACCAAATGGATCAAATTCAACGGAAACTAGGTTATCAGAGGTTAATTTGCGGATAGAAATTAGACTTTTAATTAAGGCTGGGGCGACAAGAACATCACGGAGAAGCAGAGATCTAGTGGGGGTGGGGATATTGGTGTTATCGACACAATGTATAGGGATTGAGGTACCATCACCGAGAGTAATAGTGGAAAAATCGAAGGAGAACACGATGACAGCATATTACGCGAGGAAGACATGTGACTAGATGCACCTGAGTCAAAGATCCAATCCGTACATGAATTTCCTTGGGCAGAGAAGTTGTTCATGGCCTACAAAAAGGCAACTTGATCCCAAGTTGGCGATGCAGGAGGCTGGGACGGTATGGGCAGGAGCGGTGGCGTCGGCAGTAGTGACGGCATCTCATGCATCTGGTATCCATCACCAGAGCAGGACCACCATAGAAACTATAGGCAGGAGTGGCGAGGTAGGCGTTCGCTAGAGGACGCGGCGAGAGGAGCCCTAGCGATCTAGTGTGAGGACGGACGCCCGGCATCCAAGTCCCAGAATAAGCTGGTGGGCGCCGATCGGAGACGGCGCGGCCCAAGTCATGGGCCAGGCCTGTACCATCCCCATCCAGGGATCATGCGGAGGAAGCCAGGGTGCAGCAGGCTGAGATGCGAACGGCGGTGGAGCTAGTGGCGGCGCACTGCTTGACGAGGGAGTTGACGCGGGAGCACGTGGCGGCCGATATATAGGGCTCTTCCCTCCATAGTTGGTACTGGGACGCCAGCCTGGAGGATGTTGCACCGAGGGAGCTGTGGGCACATGAGCTGGAGGTGGCGGTGCAGGTGCAGGAGAGGCCGATGGCGGCGTAGGGTGATACGTCCATTTTGCATCACTATTTTATATCATATTTTACTGTTATTCATTGATATAATTCATTTTTAGAGATGATACTTATGTTATTTTACCTATTTTGCATGTTTCATGATTATTGGAGAATTATTCACCGGAGTCAGGATTCTGCTGGAAAAAGCACCGTCAAGATACGTTATTTCTGAAGATCAATAAATGAAGGAAATTATACGGAGGTCCCTATTTTGTCAGATGCCGGAGAGAGCCAAAAGGGGGGGCCAAGGTGGGCCAGCGCATGGGCCCTCCCCACCCCATGGCGCGGGTGGGCCCACTGCCGCGCCGCCATGTGGGGAGGAGGCCCAGGCCCACTGTAACAGCCCAAAATTGAAACCCTAAAATTCCGTGTAAAATTTCCACTTTTGATTGCATTGCATCATGGCATGCTCATTTAAATTGCTTAAGTGGAATAAAGCAACACATGGAAATTTAAAACAAAGGAAGCAAATCCTTCCCAAAAATTTGCAAACCAAATACGTTACTCAAATTGGCAAAACCAATTGTTCTTGAGTTCCCAAATTGTCCAGGAAGCTCCAAGAGTTCCAAATAAAATAATTGCAAACTATTTGGATTTGTAAAATAAAATAATTGGAGAGAAACTAAAATTGCCTGTGGGCAATTTCTATTTTATTTTCCTAACAAATGAGTTTCAAATATTATGGAAAAATTAGGGGAGCTTCATATCAATATAAGGAGGCTACCCAAAAATTTACATAATTTTTGGAAAAGTATAAATGCCTCAAATAATTCAAAAACCGTGCTGGGTATTTTAATCCAGTGCAGAAAAGGACCTTTCGGTGAATAGGAAAATGCAGCCAGGGGCTAGTCTGTGTTGGAAAAGATCTGCCAGGGGCCTTTTTGTAAATCGGTCATCTCCTCCCTGTAGCGACCGAAGAGCACGAGCTCGGTCCGCTCGCACGCCATGCCGCCCTGCGCCCTGCTCCGCACCATGCCGTGGCCCCGGGAGGACAAGGAGCTGCCCTCGTCGCTCACCTGCCCCGCACTCCTTCTCCCCGATCGTTTTTTCCCTCTCCCGTGCCCTCCTCCTCTCGCTCCCCATAGCCGCGCACGGGCTCGCCGTTGACCCGCGCATCGCCGGCGTTCGAGAGCTCCCCGAGCAAATCCCGGCACCCCCGTAGCTTCGTCGTGTCCTCTCCTCCGTCTCCGCCAGCGGAATCGAGCTGGGAGGCCGAGGAACGATGCCGCCATCCCCGAGCTTCTCCGACCACCGCCGCCGAGCTCCGCCGACGTCTCGACGCTGACTGAAGCTTCCCCGAGCACATCCAAGGCCGCAGAAAGCTCCGCCGTGGTCCGCTCGACCCCCACGCCGCACGAATCGATCCCGGACGCCGGGAATCGGCCGCGTCACCCGCGACATCGCCGCTGCCGTCCGACGCTCCGCTGCACGTTTCCGTCGCCATCGCGCCTCCTCCGCCGTCACCAACCTCGCCAACTGCGTCGTGGTGAGCACCCCGTGCCGTGCGCACCTTCCCTCTCCCCGCTCTCGCGTAGCCTCGCCGTGCTCGTGCGAGCGCAGCACGTCGTCGCCGGCCGTCGCCCCGTGCGTTCCTTTCTGTTTTCGTTCAGTTTCGTCAGTTAACGACCGGAGACTCCAGCCCAACTCCGGTGTCACTCCGGACTGGGTCCAGTGGCTGCCGAAATGGGCTGACAAATTGGTGGACCGGAAACTCCGGCCCATGAGCATTTCTGGACCGGAAATTCCGGCCTGGACAGAGAAAAAGTGGCAAGTTTCTTTTTCCTTTTTCTCCCTCGTAGCACATGTTTCCCCGCTACTCCCTCACAACGCTAGGGCTATCGAACTCGATGATTCCTTCATGTTCCATCGCTCTCTCGCGGAGTCGAGTAAATAAAACTTTTATCGTTGGAATTAAAGTTAATCGAAGGTAAACAATTAAAAAGAGGATTTATAAAATTAATAACTTTGTACCGGGACCTCGGAAAAGGGTGTTCGATATACCAAAATGTTCAGAAAAATATGAATCATCCAGAATCATCATCATCCACGCATATTTGATCACAACTACAACAATGTGCTCTAGTAGTAATTAAAATCATTAAGTCTAAATATGGGGTTTATTCCAAATGATGCCATAAATATAACGGGGACCCCATTTAACTTGTTGATCATGTTCAATGCTTCTAGGGTGCATTTAAAATGTCATATCATCATTTTTGTATGCATTGCACAATTGCCATGTGTTGATTGTTGTTCTTGCTTTCCGGTGTTGTTTGCTCTCCGGTAGATCACGAGTTCGGAGTCGAGCGTCATTACTCCGACGAGCCGTTTGACTACTCCGCTCAACAAGGCAAGCGTAATCCCCCTCTGAGCATGTCTTATCCTATTTTCCGCAAATATTTTCTCCACTATAATATTGCATGCGGTTCCCAATGTCAATTTGCTTGGATTAGAGTATCCTATAGTTGCATCAAGATTCCGATGCCAGTTACCTGTTTCCCCTCCTATTATCCATAGGATTTGTATGTTGGCCTGAAATACTTAACTATGCAATGTTGATGCTCAGCCATGCTTAGTTAAATGCTTAGCCGTCCGATGGATACTTCATGTTGGAAACAGGTTATTGAAGTGTTCAGATGATGGTGGAGAAATTGTGGAGAAAGGTAATAAAATGCTTAAAGGTGGGGATGAGAGGCCACATGGGATGTGGTGGGTTGTCTCGTTCTCGCCGCCTAGGTGCGAGTTCTGTACCTCTTGAACCAAGTTGAGCGTGCAACCATGCGTGGGCTATATGGAACCCCCATCGACTGACTAACTTGTGGCGGACTAGCCGAGGGTCCTCTAGTTTGGCTTTCCATTTGCGCGTGCGTTGAGATGGTGGCCAAGACTGGGATGAGGATGGTTGTGTTAGGAGAATAAGTGGCCGCGGGACAGGGGGTTGGAGGAGTCACCAAACCTGTCCTACCGCCACTGATGATCCTTGGATAGTCTTAAGCGAGGTAAAGGTTGTAGCCGCTCCCACCCAGCCGGCTTTCCCCGGAAGAGAGCTAAGAGCTAAGCAATGGGCCGGACGGTACGCGTGGCGAAGGAGCTGGGCCCCTCGGGACTCCGGGGACTTCCACTTTGTACACCCCTGCAGGGATAAATCTTTTCGAAAAGCCATGTCCGCGGTTATGGACGACTTGGGAATGGACGATGATCATAGAATAACTTGAACGGAATGATTAAAACTTGGGTACTAAAGGTGCCACTCAAGATTGCAAGGTTGACTTCCTCGAGGGTGATTCGGGGAGGTGCCTTTGATGAACAGGTACTTTGATGGTGATGGTTGCTGATGAGAAAGTGATCAGAAGAAAAAGAGTTACTTCTTACCCCTCTTCAAAAATAATCTGATTAGTCGATGCCATGGAGTTATGTCTTTTTAAAATAAAATCAGCTTTATGCAAAACAGCCATAAAACCTTGAAAGCCAATCATCGAGCATATATTAGCTCTTAATCTTGCGAGTTCGTCGAACTCAACGTCGTTTGCTTATTTTCAGGAGAGGACTTCACCGACCTCGAAGGTGGGTTCTTTGTGGACGTCGAAGAGTAGTCTGGGGTTCCCAGGTGGCAGCTTGGGACATCCCGGAACAGCTGGCGCTGGATGTTTATTTGCAGGCCTCTTAGGCCATATTTTGGTTCTTGTTGTTTAGAACAACACACTTCGCTTCCGCATGTTGTAATGTTGGGTCTGTGACCTCTGTTTGTCATTTGCTATCTTTCTCTATTATAAGAGTTGAACTATAATGATTTGTGTCGTAGAGTCTGTGATGTGCCAGTTGTTCCACAAGTCTTGATCTCTCTATTATGCTTTGATAGTGTGTCTGGTGGTATCGGATAACCGGGGACACAGTATCACTGTATAGCAGTCAGGTCGGGGCGTTACACCCACCTCAGCCGGTGCCCCTTCGCGTACTTCATCCTCCAGAAACCCTAAGACCTAGAAGAGGGTGGAGGAAATATTACGCCGCCTCCACGAGGCGGAAAACACCAGAGAGAGAAAAGCTCTCCGGCAGGGAGAAATCTACCGGGGAAATTCCTTCCCGGAGGGGGGGGGGGGGAATCGTCGCCATCGTCACCGTCATCGAGCTGGACTTCATTGGGATCATCATCACCACCATCTCCACCGCCGACACCGTCATCTCCGCCGCTCCACTCCGTTCCGCTGTAACATCTAGGGTTGAATCTTGTGTATTTCATAGGGGAAACTTTCCCAGTGTTAATTACTCCTTGTGGTTGATGCTATTAAGTGAAACCGTTGAATTAAGGTTTATGTCCAGATTGTTATTCATCATTATATCACCTCTGATCATGATCTATATGATGTCTTGTGAGTAGTTCGTTTAGTTCTTGAGGACATGGGAGAAGTCTAAATATTAGTAGTGAACTATGTTGAGTAATATTTAATGGTTTGATATTTAAGTTGTGGTGTTATTCTTCTAGTGGTGTCATGTGAACGTCGACTACATGACACTTCACCTTTATGGGCCTAGGGGAATGCATTGTGTATTCGTTTGCCAATTGTGGGGTTGCCGGAGTGACAGCAACCTGAGCCCCCGTTGGTATATCGATGCATGAGGGATAGCAGGATCTCAGAGTTTAAGGTTGTGATTAGATTTATCTTAATTACTTTCTTGTATTTGCGGATGCTTGCAGGGGTATAATCACAAGCATGTATTAGTCCTAGGAAGGGCGGTGCATTAGCATAGGTTCACCCACACAACACTTATCAAAACAATGAAGATTAATCAACTATATGAAGCGAAAGCACTAGACTAAATTCCCGTGTGTCCTCAAGAACGTTTGGTCATCATAAGTAAACCAACCGGCTTGTCCTTTGCTGTAGAAAGGATTGGGCCACTTGCTGCAATTATTATTACTGCACTTTACTTACTTGTATTTTATTTATCTGCTATATCAAAAATCTCTAAAAACTTGTCTGTGAGTATTTACAGTGAATCCTTCATCGAAACTGCTTGTCAACACCTTCTGCTCCTCGTTGGGTTCGACACTCTTATTTATCGAAAGTACTACGATACACCCCCTATACTTGTGGGTCATCATAGGGCGCGGCGTAGCATGGAATACGCGGGGCCGAGATTCTTTGCGAGCCTGAGTTTCCGCGGCGAGCTGAAGCATGGAGCGCACCTCGGCGAAGGTGGGAGGGGGCCGCATCATGGGGATGAAGGAGGCCTGCTTGTCGAAGTCCTCGCTGAGACCGACGCCAATGATGTTGATGAGCTGCGAGTCGCTGACGTCGCCGAGTTCCCGGAGTTCATCTCCGATGGCTTTGATGCGTTGGCAGAACAGATTGACTGGAGCATCGCCTTGAGACATGTTGCGAAGCTCGGTGTGGTGGACGTTTTTGCGGGCATCGCTACTGCTCTGAAAGAGCTGCCGCAGGGAAGCCCAGATGGCAGCAGCCGTGGCACCGTCGTGGTCGAGCATGTTGAAGATCTCGGTGGAGACTCGGGTGTAGAACCAATGGACGATTGCGATATCGTCTTTCACTCATTGAGGATCATCCAGCCGAGGGGTGCTTGTGGCGGCGAGATGAGAACGGAGATTGCAGCGCCCGAGATGTAAATCGAAGAGGTGCCGTCAATGGTAATAGTTGTGGGCCGAGAGGTCGAGAACGATGGGGACGAACGGACTAACATCCGCGATGGTGTCTGCCAGAGACATTGGGGCAGCGAGGAGGGTAGTAGGAGAGGGGTTTGAGATAGTAGTAAGAGAGGTGGAAGAAGAGGCTTGTGCCATGGCGGCGGCTTTGGCAATGGTGGCGGCGCGGCGTTCGAAGAAGCCGGGCGGCGGAAGAGGTGGTGGGGTGGGCGGCGGACGAGGTGGTGGGGTGGGCGCCATACCCTAGGATCGATCTAATCTGATACCATGTAAACTTGATATCTCTACATAATACAATCCTAGTAGAATTGGAGCCCTCTCCTTCTTTCACATGTCAACATCATGGTAGACCCCATTTAGCTCACATTATTTATGTATTTTCTACATAATACAATCCTCCTAAAATTGGAGCCCTCTCCTTCTTTCACATGTCAACATCATGGTATACCCTACTAAGATCACATTATTTATTTATTTATTTATAGTTCATAGTTTTAAATTCAGTTGAAAAAAATTCTATTGGATATATATCTGTGAAATTTTTGGTGAAATAGATTTCTATATGTAAAAAAAAAGGAAAAATAGCTCCATTTCCCCTCAAAATTGCTCCTTTTGGGTACACCAGAATATCAAAATATCTTCTAGAGTGCGTATCAAAATATTTTCTAGAGTGCGTACAATACGTACACGTAGTTGTACATTTTATTTCAACAAATTGAAACCTAAACATGTTTTTTGATTTTTTTATGCGATGCGTCCGGAGCTACTGTCTCTACCCGACTACTCTCTCTTATCTATGCCGCCAACATCCACTGTAGTGTTGCAGCCTGTGCCACACAACACCATTTTTCTCCCTTCCTCTCACTCGAGCCATATTCTACCGAAAACAGTCGTCCTTACGCAATGTTTGTCTGTCTCTCCGCATACATCTCTGGCTCCGTCAAACACTTGGGACTACAGGGCACATCCATCACTGATGTCGCGACTCAAGTCCATTGTTAGCTTGCACGCCACATGCCCTCCCCTCTGGTGGCCACCCAACGCCACTAAGCTGAAAGACTTCCTACAACCCTCGTAGTAGTTGCACATGAATACCCATGTCGCCTATCGCATCGACCGCCGTTGTCACCGTTGTTGTTAGTAGTGCTGGACTCGGTGGTGGTGGCAGCTGCGGTAGAAACCGTGAACGACAAATCAACTGTGAATGGGGGTGGAAGGATGAGTTATACGTGTCTTTGTTAGATGCCACCTATTACTGATGAAAGATGATGTGGATATTTATCCGTGAACCTTTTTCTACGTACATTTGCTTATATCTAACTTGTATTCAGAGAACGAGTCAGATTATATAATAAAATGCATGTGTGTATTCTATAGATGGTTGAATCCATACACAAAGAAGTACCTATGTTTGCTTAGCCTCAGTTGTAATCATTAGAGCGTAGAAAAGTCATGACCACGAGGGGACAATCATAAAATAAATTGTGGTGTTGAACCGTGTGGCGAATATGACAAACTATATATTAAGAGAAGGGCATTCCTGCATTCTGATATAATTTTGGTGCTATTCATCCAGTTTATTTTTGTTTATATTTAATTTGTGCAATCTAGATCCAGTGCACATATTAATATAGCATGTAAGCGATGTAAGATCTTAGTTTTCTCTGTATTTTGGTGAATTATTTAGTATTTCTTGGTGGAATGTTCTTCTGTTTTTATATAGTATCGATCATATTCGATGCAATTTATTTAATTATGTAAAATAATTACACCAACTATTGATTGATTTTGGGATAATTTATGTCAGAAAATCTACTTGATTTAATTATATTAAAATCAATGACCTTCATTGTAGTACCTTGATGGCTAATCAAATCTTGGCTAATATATCTCTCCGAATTTGCAATTTTCATCATATCATATAGTGTCTGTAGATTGATGGAACTTTGATCAATTTCTCGAACCATTATAGAACCATGTACACAATTTAATTTTCATGTCATTTCATAATTGTCGTTGTATGCTAACTGAGTGTAAACTTTTTTTAAGGTTGGTGCTCTGTCTGTTGAGTGGTGCACTCCTAACCATTTTTTCGGGTCATGCTCTTTCTGCTGAGTGGTGTACTCCTAACTTTACTACAACTAAATAACTTTGTACTTTCTCTACTCCTCTATGTTTATGAGAGGATGTCTGAATAATCCTGTTCTAAAATAGTGAACCAATGATACTATTTTATCTATTATTTATACCAATTTTTATTTATGTCTCGCTAAATTTATGTTTGTTCATTTGTCATTGTTAGTATTAGGATAGACGCGGCAACGCGCGTCTTTTCCTTCTAGTATTTCGTATATTGATTCAGCCGGATTACAATGTTTATATAGGAGAAGGGGAAACCTACCTAGGCTAAAGACCTAGCTTGTTGTACAAGACACGGAGGAATACAAGTTGTGTGAGATACAAACTCTATAGTCTAACAAAAATAATTTTATCATTAATTCATAATGCCACCAATTTTAAGGCTCTATCGTTTATTGATGTTTGCTCCTTTTTGTACTTTTGATTATGATATGAAGTCCCACTATTGCACAATTCAAGCATCTACCAATCTATCAATCATTCTCATATCTAAAAAAATTGATGATTAGATTTCAAATTAATTCATGTTGTGACACCTATCGATGTCGCCGGGGTACATCCTGTATGACCACGCTACCACCAAGCTTCCTGGATTAGTGAGGATGAACTGATCCTATATAAACCGTTGAATATTACAGTGATCTGCACATAGGAAGTTCAAGGCAATGAACAAACTAAAATGTTGCCATGAAGGTACTCAAACGATCTAACCTTGAAGCCACGTTTTTTTTTTCTTGCTTGGCAACACAATATACATTACATGACAAATCTTCCATCAAAATATTTGCCGCGCTTCTTTTTATACTGATATGATCATCATGTTTGACTCGATCTCATGCATAAGCACGGTTTGCCCATTCCTATTTAACATGTTCTCAGATGTTCCCTTTATCTTTCTGATTATTCTTTATTGTTAGGCACTGAGCATATAATTGTTATTGCATTTGACTTCTTCAATTCAATTATACTCTGGACCTATCTAGTTATCATCTTGCATATGCTTTGTATGAGATTAACGTGAAAGACTATTGCAAGTTGTATAATCAATAGGAACATTGAAAAAATCAGTTTTATCGTGGGAATCATCTTTGGCTGATAAATACACGAGAGTGGATTTTTGGAACCCGGCTACATGGAGTCCTTTTTCTGAAAAATCGAAAATGACATTTTTTGAGTATTCAAAAATCGCGAAACAAATCACAGATGTAGATAGTCTCCAGATATACAAGCGTGTAAAATCTTATCTTAAAACTTGTTGTATTTTTAACTTTACAAAAAAGACAAGTTAGGAAATATTTCAAAATTTTGAAACTGTATTGTTCACCACTCAGATCCACCCATTTGTCTTTTTTTGCAGCCCACAATACAATAAATTTGGAGTTCAAATTTTCATGATCGTAGATCTCGATAATATTTGCATCCGGGATTTTTTTTCTCATTTTTTGGAAACTTAAAAATGTCGATTTAATTTTTTGAAAAAACGGGCACCATGTAGCCCGGGTTCTATCTTAGGTTTTTGGTAGATACACCTACTACAAAAAATGGTATTTAATTGTTTGAAAATTCTTTTTTTAGAACAAAGCGCTGCATGTATTAGATTAGAAGGAGAAGAAAGCTGAGGAACGACTGAATTCTTACAGAAAAAGTTAGTAGTGAGAGAAATGGAAAAACAACAACGACCATAGCGGGAAGGAAAAAAATAACTCCTAAGATTACAAACTAACTAGACACTAACTAGACGACCTGAGGAGGAGTCAGTCTAGAAATTGAGAGTGAATAGTCCTGGAGTGGCTAGCTTCCATTGCTTGGTTTCTTGCTTGATAAGCTCGATGATTACATTTGTTGGCTTGGCAATTTTAAAAAGGAGGACCGCCGGATCTAGATCGGATGGCGTGGAGGCGCCTGGACACTGTAGGTCGAGTGCTACTGTAGATGCGCATGTTCGCATCTACAGTGCAGGGCCGACGTGGCCACCTCCATCGATCAATGAAAGCGAGACAATTTGTGAAGTATATGTGTTTTTAGAGATCTATAAATTTGTTTTAGCAAGTTGAATTTTATCATGCGTTGCATGTATTTTTGTTGAGATTTGTGATATATTTTGTCGTAATATTTAGGAATTTGTAATTGTGAGCATGTTCCTATATCTTAGAGCTTTCTGATTTTTTTTCTGAGCAATTTCAAATGTTCAAATGTTTTCTTTTTTATCTGCTTTCCGTGAATTTTGATGTAGTTCAATTCGTTTGGAAGTAAGTAGTATTCCAATTTATCTGCAAATAAGTAGTACAAATAAGTAGTACATTTAATCTCGTGGGCAATTTTAAATGTTCAAATGATATTTTATTTTTTTCGCGAATTTTGATGTATTCCAATTTTTTGGAAGTAAGTAGCATTCCATTTTTTTTCTTGGGACTGAGTACTACAAATAAGTAATAATTTTTTTTTTGTTTTACTGAAATGAGGTTGAAGACGGAAATACAGGAAATATCTGCTATTTTTTTTTTGTATCTGAACAGGTATAATAGTTTTTTTTTCTTTGTGGGAAGAGGAAAGTAGGGAAAAAAATAAAAGATGTTCGAATGTTTTTTTTTATTTGCTTTCCGTGAATTTTGATGTAGCTCAATTCATTTGCAAGTAAGTAGTATTCCATTTTTTTTGCAAATAAGTAGTACAAATAAGTAATACATTTTATCTTGTGGTCAATTTCAAATGTTCAAAAAACGCCGCTGAGGAACACGAACTTCACTTTTGACAGGAAATGATATTTTGGTTCTTCTAATTAAACAGTATTCTAAGTTTGGTAATCACGCATGGAAATGCATTAGTTGTGTAGGTTTAATTTTTCTGCAAATTTTGATATATTATTTGCATTATTCTGAAACACAGCTCGGAAGATATGAATTTTACAAATTTTATTCATTTTTTATGAAAATTACAGGAAATTAACAAATTTCTGGAAGTCGGGACCCACATCTCAGGATTTTACTATTTACGAAATTGCTGAAAAATCCGACGCGCGGGGCCCACGATGACGTCACGGATGACGTCACCCGGCCACGTCACCCGGCGGCGGCCATGGCCGGCTCTGCCGAGGTCGCCGGCGAGCGGGGAGCGCGCGCACGGGAGCGGCGCCGCGCGATTCCGCGCGAGGACGGCGCGGGGAGGCCAGGGAGCGGCGCCCCGGACCATATGGTCGCCGGAGGCGCCGCCGGCGAGCACGTACACGGCGGAGGTAACCGCGGCAAGGCGGCGGCAAATCCGGCGTCTCGCCGGTGTCCCAGGAGGCGGCGCGCGGCGAGGAGGTGGAGGGCGTGCCGGCGGACCTCGTCGTCGCCTTCTTATCTGTGGACTTTCTTGACTTACATCGAACACCTTGCCAGCATAAGAAATTCTGCAGAAACATTTTTTTTAGAGAAAAAGAGGCAACACTCCCTGGTTCCATTAGCATGCAACCAGCATTCTGCAGAAACATTTGACGAGCACGATTGCATTTGTCCAGCGCTGGCGGACTGGATTAACGAGTCGCGTAAAGTTTCCACAGCTCCGGTCAACAATTTTAACACCACGCGTACACTACCGCGTGTTTGGAAACAAGGCCGGAGTCCGATTCCAGCTTGACGGAACGGAACTGCTTGGCGCCAACGCTAGCCTGCCTGGATCACCGGCGACTTCGACTTGGAGCCGAAATCGGACTCGCCGCGACGCGCAGCTCCTCCGTCCGTCCGTCGTCCACAAAAGCCCCCGCCCTACGCTAGCTCTCCTCCTTCCTGCATCTCAGCCAGACTCTGCTTCTTCATCCCCAACGCGCGCGCAACCAGCGGCCGGAGCGCGCGGGATGGCGTCGTCCGAGGGCAGCGCCCACGCGCAGTGGAGGAGGTTCTTCAACAGCGCCGGCGGTGCTGACATCTTCGAGATCCTCGACGCCGCCGTCGCTGTGGCCGCGCTCGACCGCCCCGCCGAGCTCAAGCAGAGGCGCGAGCGGATCGCGCAGAGGCTCTACACCGGGGGCGTCCTCTTCTGTGGCACGGGCCGCGTCGTCGACACTAACAAGGAGGGACGCCGATCCATGGCCGTGGTGAGCAAGAAAGACGACGGGTCGTCAGCGAGTTCCGCAGAGAAGGCCACGGCGCCGCCGGTCAAGAACGACCTCCCTCGCAAGAACTCCACCAAGCCTCCGGCCGCCGCCGCAGCAGACAGGAACAAGGCACCGGCGCCGCAGCCTACGGAGCCGAGCATGGACATGGAGGCAACAATGTTGGCGACCGCGAAGCGCAAGCTGAAAGAGAGCTACGATGACTGCAAGGACACGAAGCGGCAGCGGAGCATCCAGGTGATTGAGGCGCCGGAGATCGCGAAGAAGCAGCACCAGATCATCCGGCGGCGGGACGTGGTCCGATGCGCCGACAGGCGCACCCTGGTGTCTACAGCTCTCCGGGCTAGCTATGTTTAGTTAGCTATGTCGTTCCCTAGTCCGTATTTCAGATCTTCCATGGTAACCCTGATGGATGCTGTCCTTTTTTTAGCTGATGTATCCATGAATATGTTGCAAGTTGTATTCAGAGAAAGTGATTGTTATGATTTCCACCTGTATGAATTTCAGACTTGCAGTTGTCGTTTCAGTTAATGTCTCTGAATGTAGTCCCGCGTCCATGTTTGATCTCAGTTTAATCCATGACGACAGTGCAAACTAGGATCTGCTGTAAGATGCATACCTCCAGTGTTAACTTCAATGCTAATCCCTGAAACTTGATAACACTGTACAATTTAATACCAACTAAACATCAGTGTGGGCATCATTTGTTCCCCTTGTGTAGTCTTGAACTAGTACAATTTAATATCAAGTCTGGTTCAGCAATATCAACAGGTATTGCTCAATCCGTCAAATCTTGCCAGACATCTTTGTTTTCTTGATGGAAAACATTCCATGAATCAACAGGTCCAGCAATATCAAATCTCCCCAAATATGGCCACCATACTCCGTGCTCTTCAGTCTCCTTGTCAATTTGCGGCATGGTCTATCCGTCTTGGATTGGCACAAAAAATGCAGTAAAAACGTAGAATTATGCAGTACAAAGGCCAGATTAGGCACCAAAATGAGGACCTGCATACCAAGTTTTCGCGGGGCTGTACAATCATCATATCGACAGCCACTCCCACATTACATTGATAATTTAGATATATAAACCAAGCGCTGTGACAGGATTACAAATACAAAACAGAGATAAAAAGACATTATAGTCCTCAAATGACAAAACCATACTCTGTTTTTATACAAAGGTGTTGCTACCACACAAGACATATAAAGTCCCTCGCCATATCGATGCAACTAAATGATCTCGCGGGATGTGAAACGCCCGGAATCTTGTCAGGCAACCACGGCATTCTTACTAGGCACATTTGACATCAGAAAGGTACACTCGAGACTGTACAACGCTACTCCCGATCAGGAAACCAGGCATCACCATCAAGTTAACTTTAGGCCTCTCTGCACTTTCATCAAAAACGATGTCCTTCACAACACTTTCCATGTGAATCTCCGAGAACTCACTTCCCTTCTTCACCTGGAAGACCCTGACCTTTGGATCGAAGGAGTACGCCAGCCTGTGCAACAACCATATGGACTTAGCCAACTTGAGAAACGCCTGGTAGAAAGGTGTCCTTGGATGGCCACCACTCATGACATAGTTTCTCTGATCCATGTTGCCAAAGAAAGAGCCTTCCATCTTGGGGTGCACGAGTAAGAGGTATTTGGTTCTGCAGAACTTTCCAAAGACCGAGTCTGGGTTTTGGCTCAATACATCCAAAGGATCCATGGCTCTTACTGCGAGGAACTGATGGAAGAAAACCTCATTGGAAACAGTGGCAGTAGCTTCCTTGATAGAAAAGCTCTCTTCGTGGAAACCACTGAACATTCTTTGGCAGATATACGACTCAAATGCATACTTCTTGTGGGCTCTCCTTGTGTAAACTACATCAGGTTCAATTGCGTCAGCGGCAGCGTCAAGATCCCACCCTGCAGCTTTCATCATGTTGATCATGGGCTTTGAGAAATCATGTATTGACTGGTATGCATTATCAGCAGTAGATGTAAATAGACTTGGTGTCAGCTCAATGGAGAAGTAGTTCTCTTCTTCATCAGACTCCTCGGATTCCTTGTTAAGTAATCCCCTTTGTTTCAATTTCTTCTCCAGTTTTGATTTCCGATGTTTGGCCTCATCGGTTTGCTGCTGTAAATGGGTAATCTCTGTATCTCTGTTCTGGATCTGGGACTGGAATTTCTTGACCATGACCTCATACGTCTTTAACAAGTTCTGCTGCTCCTGTATTTCAGTAAGCAAGCGTGAATCTTGAGGTGATGCTGCTATTGGCTTAGGATTTTTCTCTCTGTATGTATGCTTGAGTTCTGAAAGCCTCGTGAGTTCATCTATGACAAGCCTATCCGCAGTTTGTATCTTGTCCGGGTCATATGGGGTGTGAGCTTCCTGCAGCTGAATGTATGCAGCCTTTAAAGAGGATATGTTACCGAATATTCTTCCAATCATACTGTCCATGTTCTGATTCATATTTTCATCAATGGGTTGAGGATAAACTTTCTGGCTATTGTTGTCATAATTTTGGGACTCCTTGGAGCTTGGCCGGATCATTACTTCTTGCCCTCAGGATCAACCAAGTTAGTTGTCTTCAATCAACGTGCAAATTGACATCCACCTGCAAAAGCAACTACAGAGTAAGATATGAATTGCATAAATGGCCACAATGGGAAGAAGTCAAAAGGAACCTTCTTTGTAAGTATGTTGTGTCCTATAACAAGAGATCCACACTAAAACAGAGATTCTATAACAACACACCCATATTCTCAACCTTGAACAACAGAGGTTCCATAATATGAGCTCCAAACCAAGTTCCCAAAGACGAACGCTATGAACTGCATTTTACCCATCAGGGTTGTATATTTCTAGATACTACCTTATGGGGAGCCGGCAGAAGATTCATTTCAAGTCATAGGGTCCATGGAACTAAAAGTACCCCCTCTGTTTTGTGTATAGGGCTGACTAGGCGGTGCACTGTAACTAAGACAAACGCAGAGTCACACAGCTAAAATTAATTAAGCGCAGAGCACTACCACATGCAGCCAATGAAAATTAACTAAGTCCAGAGTACTACCACACGCAGAACAATGAAAATTAATCAAGAGGGTCTTTTGCAGAAGAATAGATGCTAATTAATTGAGCATGCCCTAAACAACCGAAACTATCTGAAAAACATAAGGCCCCCACAAGAAAACTACAATGCAGGTAGCCCATGTGGGAAAAACAAATTGCAACATTAGATACAATCATCATCTAAACACACTAAAGGCCGATCAACTTGCTGCCACTTTACAGATTGCTGAACAAATTTAAAAAGCTTAACCATCACATATCCTACACTGCTGATGTTGATTGTCCTCTAAGCAAGAACCATGTGAAGCCTACTCATACCTTGCTTTCCTCTCAAGTATTGGCCCTAGAAAGCACAATTTTTACCAATCTTAATACAAATGCATAAAGAAAGTCTATTTTCTGAACAATAATTGATTTTTTCCCTCATGTACCAACCGTCTACTGCAAACTCCATGCAGTAAATACCATTTTTACCAAAGCCCACAGAGAACAAACTCCTAAAACATGTAACTTTCAACAACAGGACAGAATTGTTGGAATGCTCCTGAGGATAAAGGCTATCATGCTTTTTGCCTACTTAGGGACAGTGTGATCTGCGTTGTGTTAATATAAATTTTTGGTTGGCTTGAAACTGGGAGTCATTATTGACATTATATTAGTTAGTAACTAGAAGTCGCTTGATGCCTTACAATTATTATTTAACTCTTTTAGTATGGAACTGTCCAAAATAGGCAGAATCACATATCGACAGTTCACCTAATATCAGTATATCATCAAAGCATCAGCAATACCAACCATCCTGCTGCACAGGAATGTCTCCATAGAGACATGTATCGCTATCAGATGGGCTTTAGAGATAGGTGACTTTCTGTCTTGATAGTGTGAGAAGGGTTTTTGTTAGGCTAATGTTCCTGCCCACTGCAAATTCGCTGATCCTCGACTTGACTAGTTCCATTTCCCCAAGCTAACACTGACCTCCCCGCATCGTCGACCTATTGACTCATTTGAACCAGGTGGCTAGGGCTTCGGCACACCAGCAGTTGCAGCCGTCAGAATCGATGCCGACAACCTGAGCTTCCCTGGAATTTGCCTTCTTGCTGGATTCACACTCTTCCCACCCAGATTCGATACTTGCCCCCAGATGGGGCCGTCGGTAAAGTTCCTCCGCTCTGCCAAGATGTCGGTGGCATAGCCCTAAACCTATGGTTATGGCGTAAGCCCTATGGGTGAGTAGTACGAGGGGAATGGATACCTGTTCCTCAATTGAGATATTAATCTGTCCAAAAACTATTGTCATCCCCAGCTGATTAGTGCAATTTGGGTCATGGGAGTGACAGATATATCTCAAGTTTGATTGGCTAGTGTAAAAAAAAGCACTAAAGCATGCACTGGTATGGTTGTTTGTTGGCATCGTAATTTCATCTTCCCAACATCATCTGCGCCATCTCTCTAACAAAAAGGTCAAATAATGTGCTAGCATCAAGAACTAAAGCATAACAGTTTGCAAAATTAGAGACCCAACATCTAGTGTTCATGAATCGGTTTTTGGCTTCATAAATAAATGTAAGGATGATAACAAATACAAGTTAGCAGCATATAGAATCGCTCTTGCCAGTAAACTACTGCTGCTCCAGGTGGGGGTCCCGGCGATCTGGACGCGGAGATCCAGGCCTTCTGCCCGCGGTGAGGACTCGGCCAGGGAGGAGGAGTGGGAGAGAGGGTGGGTGGTGGGGACGCGGCTAGGTCTGGCGAGGGGGAAGGGGAGCAGTGTGGAGGAGGCGAGCTCTGCTCGGGAGCTCGCGGGAGGCAGAGGGAGGATGGTAGAGTGGTAGGGAAGGGGGAGGGGACGGGGACGGGTGAGGGGTTGAGAGAAGTTGCCTCAAACTTCCCTTGAAAGAAAAAAAAATGTAAATCAAACTGTTTAGGTAGATGGTCTAAAAAGAGTCAATAACACTGTCCATACATAAACTTGTCCACAACGTGCAAACTCATACACAAACTTGCAAACGGTGATAAACTGGTACATGATCTTGTTATTCGGGTGCAAAATTGGTCCAAGTCGTTCTAATGCTTACACGTGGTGTTGTTTATTTTACAAAGAAACCCATTATTGTTTTGTTTTCTCAGCTATCTTTGAATGTTTCCTCTCGCCGGCCGGGATTCCGCCGCCGCCGCGTCCTTGCCGGCGCCGCCATGAAACGCTCGTGCAACTCCGAGGTCTTCCTGAGGGGCCGTGGCAGCGCACTACGTCGCCTTCCGCTCCCCCTTGCTGTGTCCGTCAAGCTCGCTGGGACGACGTTAGCCGCCCGGACACCTCCGCCGCCGCCGCGAGAGGCGATGTGCTGCTCGCGTGCTGCAGCGCGAGAGGCGATCACCGGGGAAATTTCTCTGAGCTCTACCGCATGGCCGGGGAAGATTGGGCGAGCGGGGCCGTGGCGTGGACGGAGGCTGCCGCGTTCTATGATGACGTGGACTCTATCCTCTACGGCAACGGCAGGGCAGGCGAGTGCCCTGACTCGCTCGCGCTCGGCGTCGGCGAGGGCCAGACGGCCGCGTTCCTGCCGTGCGGGATGGCTGTAGGGTCGGCGGTGAAGCTCGTAGGGATGGCGCGCCGAGCAGGGCGGTGGTGTACTACGTGGAGCGAGGCGGCAACGGGAACGGGATGGTCTCATGGTCATGGTGGCTTAGTTCGCGGCTGAGCTGTGCGGCGTGCGCGCCTCCGACGGCGAAGACCCTCCGAGGATCCTACACCTCAATCCGTGGTTGCAAGGCGACTGGAGCCGCCGACCCGTGCTGGAGATATGAACACCCGCTTCCGCATGCAGTGGGGCAAGTTGCAGCGCTGCAACGGTGCCACCAATTTGTGTACCATTGCTTACTGTATGTACTCGAGCTTGCTTCCTTTGCATTGAAGCGAGATTCTGAGAGAGGACAAAGGGAGTGAGAGCTAGTGCCCCGCACCGGCGCTAGTGTGGCGAGGGAGGTCGAGCTCGTGGTCGTTGCTCCACCGCCGTACGCGAGAGCTGCGATGGTGGGCGAGCTCGTGGCCCGGCGGCCAAAGACGACAGGTTCAGTGGCTCTGCGCATACAAAAAACATATAAGGGGATTTTTGCAAATTAAACGACGTCACGTGTAAGCACTAGAGCGATTTGTACCAGTTTTGCACTCACATTACAAGTTGGTGTACCAGTTTATGACGGTTTGCAAGTTTATGTATGAGTTTGCACGTCACGGACAAGTTTATGTATGCCTAGTGTTATTAACTCGTCTAAAAAAGGTCGGAATCTATCGGTCAGCTCTAGCTAATCTTGGTCCTCCTTGTCGATTTCCTAGACTCTCCACTTGTTGAGGACATGTAAATTCTTTGTCTTATCGTCTCATTTAGTGGTAAACCTGACTCTTCATGGGCGGCATGCCTCCCCCTTCTCATTTCCTTACCGCCTCTCGAGACTGATGCCCACCAAAGGGGTGCTAGGGCTCTTCGCGGCGGCTGCTCTCGGCCCAAAGTGGCAGACGGGAGCTCTCTGTCGGGCCAGCTCCTCCGCCTCATACAGTTCGTACAGTGGGTGACGAGGAGTCTACGAATCTGACCTCGTTGCAATGTCCCGACGGTGGCGGTTGCGTGGCAGGTTTCGTCATAAATATGCCCCAATCTGATGGTGGTGCTACGGTGATCATGATACATCGGCGGTGGCGGCCATGGACATAGCGGGCAGATCTAGAAAACGGGTGATGACCTTATGCATGTGAAGCTTACAAGATCGGCTGCGATGTGAGACGCCCCTCCACAGACCTCATTGCTTATGAGGTCAGAGGCGGAATGGGATGCTCCCAACCCTCCATATCGAGTTCGACCCAACTCGGCATGTGCTTCATAAAGCATTTTATGTGAGTTGTCACGCCAAGCATGTTGTCAGTGTCAACGAGAAGAGATCCCTAGTAGGATGGGACGCTACAAGTTTCCAACATCTTCTCAAATGATTTCTAGTTAGCGAGATGTCGTTAGCCTGAAGAGGAATTAATGGCAACGACGACTTCGTCGACAAGAATGTGTGCACTACATTGAAAATGGGAATCTCTTATCAAATAGTATTTATAGCCAAATGCGGAATGCTCTTGTGAAAGGTGGTGACTCGAAACTCGACTTTAAAATGGAATCTCGAGCTTGTCCAGTGATTGGAAAAGTCGTCATAGGCGCACATGTGACGAACATGTCCTAAATGTTTTGACTAGGAGTGTTGTACTTTTCGTTTGTTCTGGTCACTCAGGGTTTGTAATAGGTGTGTGAAGATATTGTCCCGTAGCATCCGCTTATGGATTTTTAGTCGTTTTGTTTGGCCGAGAGTGGTGTTTCGTAGGCCGAACTACATGTAGGAAGAGGCGACGGAAGCCACATCCGGCCAGGAGCAGCGTGCATGGGCGGAGGGCAGATCCGGCTCGCCGGCCAGCGGGGGCAAGTTCGAGGGCAGCGTGAGCTGTGGCCTGACAGACACGGTCGTCGCGTGTGGGGGGGGGGGGGGGGGCGTGGATGTGTTTTCTCATGTGGAAGCGATGGAAGAGACGACGCATGAGAAAAAAGAAATATGTGTGTGTGGCCCGTGCGCCTCGTCCGTCAACGGAACAACCCGACTGTAGTTAGCTTTTTTCCCTAGATGAACGGTTTTGCTAAGTCTCAGATAGATGAAACCTGTTTTGTTGTTGCAAGTGTTGCCATCTATTCTGCATGCATGCAATAATTTTCTTGCCATGCGGTTATAGATGATCTGTTTCCATCGAATGTTGTCTGTTATGTTGTATAGGTCTGATGCTTATCCTCTGCATTTTACTATGATAAATATACTCTCTCCGATCTTAAAAAGGTGTCGCTAGCACAGGGAAAAGTTGTTCCTCATGTGAAAGGGCATGGCACCCCCATGTGTGGTTTTGGTAATTAATGACAATCCCTATGGACTAATGTTTGTATTGAGTTATTCTAGTAGGTTTGTCCATTGGCATCGCTTGAAATCCATGTGTTGGATTCAAGGTTATATGCCATCAAGATCATTGATTATGATGGACATATTTGATATGATCAAGAAGATAAAAAGATACAAGGTTGATCAAGACTAAGTGCAAAGAGTGGTTTCATGTTGATCAACACACAAAGGTAAATGATATACCATGTGGGATCATGTGATCCAATGGTATAGCAAGAAATTGTCCATATAGCTTTGTGAACTAACCCATTATGTGTGTATGGCATTCCTTGTTGGGGTTAGGTATCTCTCCATGGGCTTGCATCAAAAGGAAGAATCCTTATAGCTCATGGAGGATGACGGCAAGTGGTGATCGTCATCAAGGTCGAGATGTGCAAGTTCAAGATGGGCATCTAGAAGAAATCATATGCTTGAAGCTTGCAACTCTTTTGGGAATCGTATAATCCGCATGTGAAGATGTTCCTAAGAAAGGCACTCCCATCTTGGTGTATGAGGGAGCATTATGTGAGTCTTCACCAAGCAAAGCACAATCAAGAAAGGTGGTCTTTTGAAGAGATCAAGATCGTCTTAATCTAGCTCAAGTGGAATGCGCAAGGCAAAGGTATGATAGGGTTTCTATTTTACCGGTCTCGTGGTTCTAGTTGGGAGACCGGGTTATAGGATAGATACCGTACTATCAAGAGGGGCTCTCCATTAAGTTTTAGCGTATCAGTTGGAGAGAGCTCAAACCTTTGCATACTTGGCATATCATCTTTCTTGGTTCTTACGAGGCTTTTATGCATGTGAGAATTTAGAGCTTGTGTTCATCTCTATACCAAGCTCTAGTTGATAAAAACGGATTTCATGAATATCTTGTTGCGTTTTTGATGTTGGAGGTTTTACCGTTTTGTCTTTTATAAGAGAGGTCAAACTCTTCTATTGTGGTTTCCTCCTCACATTATGGACTATGATGTTTCTATGCATAATCTTGTAGAGCTCTTCGTTGTGATTCCAACGAGCCCAAGATCGTCGAAATCGGAGTTCGGATGAAAAAGTTATTGCGGTTTTCGTTTTGCTGTTTCTGTCAGTTTTCAGACAATCAGATATTCCGATCAAAGTCGGAATATCCGACCCGGATATTGGTTAGACGCGAAAACGGCAAAGGACTTGTTTTGTTGCGCACTGGAGGTTTTCGGATTATCCTATCCTAAGATGAATCGGATAATCCTATCAGTCGGATTATCCTATCCTAACTTGAATCGGATAATCCTATCAGTCGGATTATCCTATCCAACTTGAATCGGATAATCCTATGTTTTCTGGCTGCAATGACTCTTTTTCGTGGGGACCTATAAAAGGCCCCCCCCTTCTTCCCCAAAGGGACCAACTCTTGAGCTCGTGTTTTCCCCCATTGTTGGCCTTCTTTGAGCTTGCTATCTCTCTATTCGTCCATGATTCTTGCCTCCAATTAGAGGTAAAAGAGATAGGAGATCTAGACCAATCAATCTCTCCTCTAAGTGAGGGGAAGCTTTTGGATCTAGATCTTGGAGGATTTGGTGTTCCTCTTTGTTCTTCCTCTCTTCTCCCCCAATAGCATTAGTTGCTTTGGTGGGATTTGAGAGTGATGGATTTTGAGCACTTCTTGTGTTCTTGCCCACTGCATCGTTGCATCGTTTTGAGTTCTCCACGGTGATACGTGGAAATCGAAGTTGAGAAGCTTGTTACTCTTGGGTACTTGGGGTGCCCTAGAGCTTGTCCTCTTGGGTACTTGGAGTGCCCTAGACGGTCCTTGTTGATCTCGGAGTTTTGGTGGCTCGCGGGATAGTTGGGAGCCTCCAATTAAGTTGCGGAGTCGCGCCCCAACCTTGTGATTCTTGTGGCTTTGGGAGCCTCGGGAATTCGGTGAGAGCCTCCAATTAAGTTGTGAAGTGTGCCTCATCCTTGTACGGGTTCGGTGACCACCCTCAAGTGTCCCATAGTGGTTCGTGGCACTCCGCATTGGTGGAGGCACGAAGGAGATTACGGTGTGCCATTTGACGGCTATTCGGGGATCACTTTGTGACTCCGCACCGCTCCAACGGAGACTAGCTTCCATTGGGAAGTGAACTTCGGGATAAATCATCGTCTCCAAGTGCCTCGGCATTTCTATACCCGAGCTT
The DNA here is from genome assembly GCA_947311845.1 of Poa pratensis. Classification (NCBI taxonomy): domain Eukaryota; kingdom Viridiplantae; phylum Streptophyta; class Magnoliopsida; order Poales; family Poaceae; genus Poa; species Poa pratensis. The sequence continues at coordinate 145,421,134 of CAMZMU010000063.1, read as the reverse complement.
TTTACTTACGCTATTTACTTTGTGATAGCCATCGAGCTTGAAGTATTATATCTTGCTATCACATATTTGTTTATCTTGTTTAGCATAAGTCGTTGGTGCACATAGGTAAACCTAGCTTGTTTAGGTTTTGTGCTTGATAAATTAAACACTAGTTTTATTCCGCATTTATTCAAGCCTAAACCGTAAAGAATTTTTAATCGCCTATTCACCCCTCTAGGCGACATCCGTGTCCTTTCATCATGTGTATTTCGTTCGACACTTAATTAGCATCAGAGGTAGTATTTGTTGTACACACAACAATAATTTGCTTGATCTACGTTTTAAGATGATATTTTTCCAGAAATTTGGAGAGTCCCAGCCTCTTTTTATTATCAAACGATCTCAAGTATAGTGTTTCCATCTCAACGATCACACAAGATTGAGAGCTAAATAAGAGCATCTCCAAACATAGCCCTCAAATCCGGCCCCCAAACTGTACACGGACGCGTCCAGACGCGTCTGCGGACAGTGACCGGCCAGACCCAGAAATCCGGCTCCTACAACCGTCTCCCCCAAACCTAAACCACTAAAACCATACAACCCATGCACGTAGAAAATTTACGTAGATCATATTCATAGTTCGGACATACTACATTGGAGCAAAATATATAAAAGTAGCAAAATATATTATCTTGCGGCGGCGGAGCAGTCGACGGTGGAGGAGCTTCACTCCGGCGCCTTCCTCTTCCTCTTCTCGTCTGCGGTGGGGCGGCGGACGCGGTCAAAGACAACGTAGGGGTCGCCGCTGGAGCCGGAGGTGCTGCCGCCGCTCCTGGACCGCATCGCCAGGAGGCGGACTTGGCGAGTCTGCTCGGAAGCGTGGCGCGCCGCCGCGCAATTCGCCTCCACCGACCGCATTGACTCGGTGACGGCGGCGTCGAACATCTCCTTGTTCTTGCAGCGGAGGAGCCGCGCGTCCGTCTCCGCCGTGGTCAAGGAGTAGGCGATGACGTCCGGTGGGACGTCCGCCTCTTGGGCGGTCCTCACCACTAAGGCTGCCGCCGCTCTCGGGTCGGCGTTGCGAAGGCGGCGAAAGGCCTTGTCTTCCGTTTCCGGCGCCCTCCTTGGAGGGGACACCAGCCACAGACGCCAGCCGACGTCGCCGTCGGGGAGCATCTTCCATCCCGGAGGAGCGCGGACTGGCGGGATGGGGAACACCATCGTCTTCTTCTTGTGCGGCGCGCGCGTCTGCGGCGCGGAGCGCATCGGCGGGGACGGGGTGGGGTCGGGCGGCGGCGGTGGATGGGCACAGAGCCACATCCACTCTACGGCGGAGGAGCTCGGCTGCATTGCCCGCTCGCCGCCGGTGCGGGGACCTTAAGGAATTCCGCAATCGCCAGGCGGAGCGCGAGCTCGTCCTCGTCGATTGGGGACTCGGAGCCCGCCGCCGGCGCGCGCCTTGACTCCACCTCCAGCTCGGGTGCGTCCCAGTCGTAGGAGTCGGAGGGCGACATTGCGGTGGCTAGCGGAGATGCGGAAGCGGAATAGAGGAGAGGAAGGAGGAGCGGAAGTGGGGAGCGGAGAGGCAGAGGTAGAGGCATTAAACACGCGGCGGAGGGCGCCTGGGAATTCGCGCCGGCGACTCGACTCCACGCTGCCGGCGCCGGTCAGTCTTCCGGCGCGTGGGGCCGCGTTGTCAGCGAGCCGGGCGGGCGCGTCCGTGCAACCCCAAACCCGCCCCAGATATGGGCTGGGTTTGGGGTGTGCCGGACCGCCCGGTTGTTTGAGGCCGGTTTGGGGGGCCGCGGCTGGGTCGCGGTTTTTGGCCCAAAGGCCGTCCAGGCAGTCCGCCCGGACGTTTGGGCGGCCTTGGGGGGCTTCGGTTGGAGATGCTCTAAGCCAGTGAAAGAACAACATAATGCAACTACTGAAGTCGACGAATATGATGCCATGTATGTCGGAAGAAAATATCCCGTGCCACCTATACGAGCCGAGTGCAGCCAGTATCCATGAGGTTTCACCGATCCGAAGTAAGCAGAAACACCCATAACTGCATAACTGGATCCAATGCACCGTATGTTTTTTAGATGAGGAAACCTTGTTTACATGCTTTTCACATGCCATGGAAAACAAATGTTACCAATGTAAAAAGAAAAATGCGCCGGAATTTTGTGTCGCTATTCGAATGGTTCAAATATCACGATTGTAATAACTCAGTGTTTGTACAAATCCCGAACTGAAAATTCCATGGCACGAATAGTCGATACAAATCCGCTTCTGCCCGGCTTTCTCTTCCACCGCAAACGAAACTCCGCATCTTCATCACCAAGACACAAGACACCAAACAGAACAGAACTGGTGGCGTGCGACTGTAGCCTTTGCCGTGCAGCCATCAAACTAAGGAAACCCGTTAAAGCCGCTATAATAATATCTCTCGCCAAATCTCAAATCGCAAATCGCACACCGCCGCGCCGTCGCTCCTCCGAGTCCGTCCAAATCTCCCCACAGACGGCCGCGGGACCCTCGGCGGCGGCAGTGGCCACCACCACCACCATGGCGGCGGCGGCGGAGCAGCAGAGCGCGGAGCAGTTCAGGGGCCAGGCGCGGCTGCCGGGCTTCGCGGCGCCGCGGCGCTACGATCTGCGCCTCACGCCGGACCTCGACGCGTGCACCTTCGCGGGCTCCGTGGACGTCTCCGTCGACGTCTCCGCGCCCACGCGGTTCCTCGTCCTCAACGCCGCCGACCTCGACGTCGCCCCCGCCGACGTCCACTTCGCGCCCCAGGGCTCCGACCACCAGGTGAGGTGACCCCTAGCTGCTTGCTGTCCCGCGCCTGTTACTGGGTGTGATTGTTCGCGAGAGGGTTGGGATTTGGAAGCTGGGGCGCGGGGATTGGGTTTAGGGTGTAAGGCGGGGTTTAGGAACGGGGTTGTTACCAGTGGATTCAAGTTTCGGCCCCAACTCCCAAGTTGGAGGCGGTGACATTCTAGCATTGGCTTGGTAGGCGAGGGAAGGAGATCGATTTCGCTCAGCTTAAATTCTTCACGCGCACTGCTTACTAGGGCTTCTGGGGTGCTGTCTCTATAGATCATTGTGATCTCTACATTTCATAAGTAGTCCTCGGTTTTTTGTTATGTGCAACGAGACATGTGGTTTACTTTTTTTTTTGGAGAAAGTGATTTAGTTTAGTCACTTGCCTGGTTTTGTTGAATTTCAGGACTTTCAGTATATTTGTTAAAATATTTCAAAACAAAACTCCCCCACATTCAAAATCAGTATACAAGTGGGACTCTAGATTAACATAGAAGTTACAGAGCGGCAAGCTCTGTAAGCACACTCAAACCTTGTTATCTTGATATACTCCGTCCGTTCACATTTCACAAAAGGATGTCTCAACCAACTTCAAATTTGGATGTATCTACACACCAAATTATGTCTAGATACATCCAAATTTGGAGTTGGTATGATATATGGATTAACATAGAAGTTAGTGTTGTTTTTAAACCTCCAACTGGAAATTGCAGTCATGAACCTGTTTTCATGTTAGGCAAATGATCATGGTTAGGATTAGGATGGACAGAAAACTCCTGATCGACTTGACTCATCACAATCTTGGCTTGAACCCATGTCCTTAACAGGTCGACCCGAGCAATGTTTCTTGATCCTTATGATAGTGAGCCTAACGAGAGTTATCACTTAATAAATACCTGAATCACGCATACTTACTATCTATTATGAGTGCACATAAATAGTAAGTACAAACTTGTTTCGTTTTAATCGTTGCGAGTGTGTATACTGATTTGTACTGCGGTAGTACTCCTACTGCGAAATTTGAAAGGGGACTGAGGGAGTACCTAAATAGTTAAAATGCATCACTTTTTAAATTCTAACTTGTATCACGATGCAATCTGTACATGGCCAAAATTGTTAAAGAGCCAATCAGGCTAAGTGAGCTGAACTCGGGCTTTTGACGATCCGAGCCAAGCTAAACCTTTCACTTCTTAATACGTGAGTCTGAGCTTGCTCGTCCTCCAGCCTAGTTAGGGTATACTAGCTTTATAGGGTTGACAATGGTGTTGCAATATTTTTTTTGGAACTTTACTCTATGTTCATAAATCATGTTATCTTTTGCATCAGGTGTTGCGTCCTGTGGAGGTTACCCATGAACTGAAGGATGAGATCTTGATTATTCGCTTCAGTGAAGTGCTTCCTCTTGGGGAGGGAACTTTGGTAATTTCATTTCAGGGAACTTTGAATGATAAGATGAAGGGTTTCTATAGAAGGTAATCATTTCGTATCTTTAAGGGTATTACCACATCTGTATGCGCGTGCAAGTTTTGCATCATCAGAATAGTGTCGCCAGATCTGACTTATTCTCTTGTTTTAATAGCACAATTTTGATAATATTTGGGATACAATACGTCAACCATAACATGTTATAGCAAATAGTCTTATGAAGAGGTAAGTTAAGTCAACAATCATAATGTCGTGGCTAAAAGAAATAGGTTGTAGTTTCTCACATTTTTAAAAACAGAGATTAGGGGATAAGTGTGTGAATTAGACATGATTTTCAGATATTTAACTTACTGGAGCTGTTAGATCAGATTGGATGACTAAGATGGTTTGGGTCAAACTAACTCGTAGTTTTTATATTGGTATAGAAATTTGTGAACAAAATCATAATATAATGTTTCTTCTTTGTTTTTAGTGTGTACGAGCTCAATGGGGAGAAGAAGAACATGGCTGTAACCCAGTTTGAACCTGCTGATGCAAGGCGCTGCTTTCCATGTTGGGATGAACCCGTTTTCAAGGTTCACGCCTTTGCTTTTCAATACACCGTTTTGTTTTCGGTGATACTCAATATATGGTTTTGCTTATATTGCTTGGGGAAAGGAATACGTCTATGGAGCAACACATGGTAACATGGATGTGGTGTTCATGTGCATTAGGTTTCTTTTCAGTTAGCTTTTCATGGAGTCCATGAATCGTGTGCGACATCATATGTTCGGTTCCCGTTTGGCAGTTAGAATTTAACTTCATTGATGAGTCAATTGTATACGGCGAACCTTTTCTTAATCCTTTCATAGCTTTGTATCTGAAGTTCTGAACTGAATGGGTCAGTCCACTGGTTGGATGTATTCTTCAGCTGTACAGGATATGGACTTCTTGCATGTTATTTGATTGTATACCACAAGAGGAGCATGGCTTGATTTAATGCTATTTATAGACCAAACTACACCATAGTGAGATGATATATTGACTTATAGGGTATTTTCCTTAATGCTTAATATTGTAACAATATAACCTGTACAATTTAGGAATTTTAGCTTTACAAAGAAGGCTAAATTAGGTACACATTTGTTCATCACTTTTTATAATTGTACATCTTCTGAACAGAAGAATCAAATAGTAAGCTGTTTTCGATTATATAGAAGACACCACAGTTTAACTGTCCATCTACCCTGCAGGCTGTATTCAAAATTACTCTGGAAGTTCCGTCTGAGACTGTTGCTTTGTCGAATATGCCAGTCGTTGAAGAGAAGGTCAATGGCCTCACCAAAACTGTCTACTTCCAGGAAACTCAATAATGTCAACATACCTAGTGGCTGTTATTGTTGGCATGTTCGACTACGTGGAAGCTTTCACCAGTGATGGTACCGTAACTTCTCTGTTTCATTATCTTATCATCATACTTCCTATTAGTTTTCACGTTTTGGTGGTTTATGCCATGATTTTAATTGGCATCATCTCCCTTTGCAGGTACTAGTGTTCGTGTTTACACACAAGTTGGTAAGAGTGCCCAGGGAAAGTTTGCACTAGAGGTTGCCGTGAAGACACTAATCCTCTTCAAGGAGTAACTTTCTAATCTTCCACCTTACTATATTGATTGACAATGTTTTCGTGTGCTTCTCTCCTGTGCCAGCTAGGTCTGTATTTTCAAAAACCTAATAGTGTTATTTAGGTCTGTATTGATAGTTACCAATTTACAATAACATTAAGATGTAAAAAACACTATTATTTCACACAACTATTTAAATATGCAAACATGTGGACTGATGTGGCTTGAGGTGTTTGTGTAAATGCACCCTATCCGGAGCCTGATGTAATAATCACTAGATATGCATGGAATGTTGATTATGCAATTTTGATCTTCTCTGAAGATGGCATTTATGACTTAGATAAGCATTTCAATTTTTGTAATATCTTCTTTGAGTAATGTGTGTCCTTATATATATTTGAGGATAAATGATGGTTGTTTATCATGGTAGGTACTTTGCTGTCCCATATCCTCTCCCAAAAATGGATATGATTGCGATTCCTGATTTTTCTGCTGGAGCAATGGAAAACTATGGTTTAGTTACATACCGTGATACCGCTCTGCTATTTGATGAGCGGCACTCTGCAGCTGCTAATAAGCAAAGGGTAGGGTTCTATGGAAGTTTATTATTTTTACTAAGTTGGGAATATGATTCTCCATCATCATTAGGTATTTTATGATGACAGATCAAATCTATAACTCTTACAAAAAAACCCCACTAAGATTCATTTGTGATAGTCGATCTCCACATGCAGTCTACTCTATGCACGTCATCAAATAATAACAGCCTTTTGATTCTGATTGTTCCCCTATCTTTCCGTCCATTACTTTTGTCTAGATGTCACCATACACAGGCCGACACACAAAGCTAACTTGGCCATGTCCAATTGATGATCCGAGAGATGCCTTGCATAGCATACTCTCCATATTGTTTTCTTCTTCCCGAAAAAAAAAGAGAACAGGAACTGTACCCTCATAGTTGAACCAAATAATATTTTTTTCTTCCATCATAAATGTTACATCTGACTATCAATATATGCACAACTCCCTTTAGCTGCTGGAATAATTTATCCAGAATCAAAAAATGAAAATTATTTTTACATACAATTGACCTTCAATTCAGGCAGCAACGAAGGGGGCATCCTACTAGTTCGTTTAATTGTTTTTAGTCATATACTGGACAGTGCTCAACATGATTACACAATAAATATTTTCTCTCGTCTTCCGATATAGCAAGACAGGACAGATGTTGTAAGCCATTTTGTAGGCATTGATTTTTATTTCACATGCTGTTTGATGGCATCCTTCTGAAATAATTAGTTAATCCCTCCTTTTTTTGTTCAGGTTGCATCCTTCTGGCATCCTTCTGAAATAATTAGTTAATCCCTCCCTTTTTTGTTCAGGTTGCAGTTGTTGTTGCACATGAGTTAGCCCACCAGTGGTTTGGTAATCTTGTGACTATGGAATGGTGGACACATCTATGGCTGAACGAGGGTTTTGCAACATGGGTAAGAAATTAACGCATAATTTTAAGAAGTTTCATCAGTTTTATGTTATTCCTCATTTGATGTTTCTGCCATTGCAGGTATCCTACTTAGCTGCAGATTCTTTCTTTCCTGAATGGAATGTTTGGATTCAGTTTCTAGAGGAATCTACAATAGGTTTCAGGTTGGATGCTCTGGCAGGATCACATCCAATTGAGGTAACAATAATTTTATCCCTGTCAGCATGCGATGCTATATCAAGGAGTATACCCTACATTTTTCTTTAGATCTTCTTTCTACTTTGGCTATGGTAGCCAATTGGCTGTCTACTACTGGCCCAGAAATTTACACGGTTGCTATATATATTCCCTATACTCTTGTTACTTATAAAACACATTGGAGAATTATTCACTGTATGGACACCATCATGTGTCATATCGATGTAGTGAATCTTCTAATTATCTACTACTCCCTCCGTTCCAAAAAGGATGACTTCCATTTGTGCAAAACTGGATGTATCTAGACATATACATGTCTAAATACATCCATTTTTTCATAAATGGAAGTCATCCTTTTTAGAACGGACGGAGTATGTCTGTCTTTTTATGAGAAGGTTATTTCTTGCTTGGGACAGTCTCCAGTATTAGATTATAAGCCGTGAAAGTATTTTTTGTTAGTGTTACAAAAATGAGTATATGACTACCTTTTCACTTATCTCATGCTTACCCAAAAAAAAATGGAAAATACCTCCAGAGCTGTAGTGCAGTATGCTTGAGATGCTTTTACATGCTTGTAGCATATATATCTTACAAGCCGAACCTCCTGCTATGACTGGACAAAACGGAAAAGAAATGAACTGCTCACATTTCCTGTAATATTTAGGATGAAAGGTTGGTATGTCAGACTGAAAGATCAGGGTTTTTGGAAAATAATGACGATAAATCTTTGAACTTCCCATTTATGCCCTCCCCTAAACTAATTGACCAGCTGACCTATCTTCAGTTCTGTTCCGACACTGACAAGGCCTTGATGCCACCACCGCCATGGCTGGAAAGCTCCTTCTTGCTGCCAAGGTTGAGTCCACCTTGACATCAAGGAGTGCAGCATGCTGGCTCATTGGTGAGCCTAGCCATGCTTTCGTGTGCACGGAGGGACTCGACTCAGGAGATGGAGGGACTCGACTCAGGTGTATCCCATATCTTTGCTCTCCCTGACCCACAGGTGGTCCTCGGGTTAATACAGGCCCACGTCACATATGGGCGTGTCGTGTGAGATGGTGCGCTGTGGCAGAGGAAGATACCATTCTGCTCTGCGCAGCTGGCCTGCTTAGACTAGGAAGAAGCTGTGACACGCCACTCCATTGCCACCCTTCCTTGACTTGAAACTTGAGCTAGGTTTTAGTATGGAAAGTCATGGAAGTTACCTACCTTGGTGAACTATCTGCTTCCCATATTTTAACAAAAAAATTGGAGGACTCGAGCCTGGGTGATATTGTTCATCTACCAGTTGAGCCAGAGAACTAGGTTCAGTTCCTCACTCCCTGCATCTTTAATAGCCCCAATATGTTTCTCCTACTTCATTAAAATAAAGCTGATCAGATTTTATTGAAGTGATATTGAACTTTTCATTATGCCAATTGATTACCTTATCTTACCGTGATGCACATATGTGGCTTATCATCTATATCTTCAGGTGGATGTAAATCATGTTGATGAAATAGATGAGATATTTGATGCTATAAGCTATAGGAAAGGAGCCGCTGTTATTCGGATGTTGCAAAGCTATCTTGGGGCTGAGATCTTCCAGGTTTGTTTCTCTTATCTTCCCCTCTTCTTATTTTATCAGGTTTATCAGTTCATGTGAGCCTGCAAGTATGATTACTTTTGGTATTCTACTTACCGCTTGCATTACATTATCTTTTGCCAGAAGGACATTACTCTGTTTTTTTCCTTAATGAATTTGGACAGTCACTTTGCACATTAGTTTCACATTTGTTCCTTGTTTACTAGAAATCACTGGCTGCATACATCAAAAGGTATGCATATTCAAATGCTAAGACAGAGGACTTGTGGGCTGCCCTTGAAGAGGGGTCTGGTGAGCCAGTGAATACGTTAATGCATTCATGGACAAAGCAGCAAGGTTATCCTGTTGTCAGCGTAAAACTGAAGGATGGAAAGCTAGAACTGGAGCAGGTTAGCCATGCAAAAGCCTTTCAACTTTACATGTTTTTATTAGATTGCAGAATGAAATTTGTTATCTGGGTTTGATGAGGATTTCTGAGCATCTTTTGGTCTTGTCTCTTGCAGACACAGTTCCTGTCAAGTGGGTCCGTAGGAGCTGGGCAATGGGTCGTTCCCATCACACTATGTTGCTGTTCATACTCACTTCAACAGAAGTTCCTTTTCCGTGAAAAGCAAGAGGATTTCGAGTTGGCAGTGCTTCTAGAATGTGAAAAGAATGACGACTTCTGGATTAAACTTAATGTCGACCAGACTGGCTTCTATAGAGTAAGCTATGATGAGGAACTTGCATCCCGACTCAGACATGCAGTTGGGACCAACAAACTGAGCGCAGCTGACAGATATGGTAAAACTCTTTCATAGTTGCTTATTGCTTACAACTGTATAAATTCTTATCCTGTTGAACTTTCCTTACAATATTATTTTTATTTGATAAATACAGGTGTACTTGATGACACATATGCCCTTTGTATGGCTGGTAAACAGAAGGTGGTCACGTTGCTGCATTTGATTGCTGCTTACAAGGATGAGACTGAGTATACCGTGCTCGCACATGCCATCCAAGTACCATTCTTTCTATTCTAGTTGAACTCTGTTTCCTAAACTTGATTCTGCTCTAAGCATTTTTCCTCTTGGCTTTATAGACAAGTCTGAGCATTTTCGAGATGATGGCTGTTGCTGCGCCTGGGGAATTGAGTAATATGAAAAAGTTCCTAATCGACTTTCTTGAGCCATTTGCACAGTAAGTTATTTATTCTTATCATTCTGTAGTGGAAGTATAGTTCATTGTGCAGTCTCTCCTAACCTCACAAAATATCCTGCAGGAGAGTTGGTTGGGATGCTAAGAGTGGCGAGGGCCACCTGAATGCACTCCTAAGAGGTACACTCTTAACCGCTCTTGCGGAACTTGGTCATGAGGCTACCATAAATGAAGCCGTTCGTCGTTTTAATGTCTTTCTGGAAGACAGAGAGACACCACTCCTTCCTCCAGATGTCCGAAAGGTTAGCACCCTAACTGAATGCACAGTATGCTTATAGCTACTGTGCAAACCATGTGCTTTCCACCTGCTAACCATCTTATTGTATTGTAGGCTGCATATGTTGCTCTGATGCAGACAGTGAGCAAATCAAACAAAACTGGCTATGAATCACTCCTTAGGATATACAGGGAAACGGATCTGAGTCAGGAAAAAGTCCGTGTGTTAGGTAACTTAACATTTCCATTTTATTAAAATTATATTTGTAGGTGGTCATAAAAGAATTTTGGGACCTCACAAAATTTCTTACCCTTTTCTTTGAAGGTTCTTTGGCATCCTCTCCTGACCCTGATGTTGTTCGTGAAGCACTGAATTTCCTGCTATCGTCCGAGGTATAGACCAATGATAGAACACTCTTGATGATATAGTTAACTCTCAGCCCAGTTGAACTCGTGATGAATATGTTTGTATGCACAGGTAAGGAATCAGGACTGCATATTTGTGCTTCGTGGAGTGACCTCAGCGGCACATGAAGTGGCATGGACATGGTTGAAGGTATTCATGGCCATTTTTGTATTTCCTTTGTTAGCCTTGCTGCTTTCTTTTGTTTTTAATTTGTACTAACTCCATCCCTTGCCCATGGTCTAGGAAAACTGGGACTACATAGCAGAGACCTTCACTGGACATCTTCTCACCTTTTTCGTCAGCGCCACTGTCTCACCGGTACATGTTATAATCTCTTTAGTACGCTCATACGAGCATGAGGCATGAGTAAAAGTTGAAATGTGCTAACATGGATCAAACATTGTTGATTTGTTTCAGCTCGCCACTGATGCCAAGGGTGATGAGGCAGAGGAGTTTTTCAAGACCCGGACCAAGGCAAGCATGGCGAGGACAGTGAAGCAGAGCATCGAGAGGGTGAGGATCAAGGCCAAATGGGTTGAGAGCACCAAGGGCGAGGCAGATCTCGGCATTGTTCTCAAGGAGCTTGCTCACAAGCATTGACACGTCTAGGTAGTCAGTGCACATTCAGCCCCACTCTGTGCCTGTGGGGTCGTGGGTTTCTCGAGAATGTAAGATGAATTTAGAAGAATTCTGTAATAAAGGACTTTAGAAGAATTTAGTAATGAAGGGCGTTTATTAACTTATGGCATTAACAAGTACCATTATCCTGATTAGCGTTTTGTTTTTGTAAAATCCTTTTATATATTTTTTGTCATGTTGGTGATCGAGTATGGCATGAGTGAGAGGATATCAACCAGGGGTGACGTCTATAGTTTCGAAGTGCTTCTGTTACAAATGATAACAGGGTGTCGTCCAACTGATGAAAGCTCGTTGATGGTGCAAGCCTTCATGAGATCGTAGGCAGAACATTTCTACTAATATTCATGAGGTTGCTGATTCAGCAATGCTACAAGATGACAGCAACAAGCTTAAGTGATGACACAAAATTAATGCTCGTAAATCATACTCAAGAGTAGAATGTAGAACACATACTTTGTCTGAAAATTGTCTGCTATGACTGACTGAACTAATGCATGAACAATTGTATTCCCTATATCTTGTCCTTGATTCCGTTCAAAGGTCTTTCAGGACTGTGTAAAAAAGATAAAAAAAGGTCTCGTGAAATCTTTTTTAGCACCGAAATTTCTCCTTTTACACACGACACAAAAAATGTCGTTTTTTGGGGGACGACTTTGTGAGCACAGAGTGTCGAGACAAATGTGTGAAATTTTTGTTGATTTTTTTGGCATTTATAAAATGCATTTTGAAAACCGGCAGGGAGCCAAAACGCCACAGGCTGTCAGGCACAGGCGGCCATTTCTCTTCAGCCAAGTCTTCAAATGGACTTCAAGAAAGCAGAAAACGAAGTGACCTAACAGAAAAGGTTAACAGGTGATGGCCTCATCGGCCCTAGGAGCCGGTGGCTTCTTTTGTGCCTGATTTTCGGCGAATTCCGTTTACTCGCGACCATGGTGGCGTCTGCCCACGTGCCCGCGCCGCCGGCCTGATCTCTCTCCTCCGGCCGTCCCTGCTGCTCCGAGACCAGATCCTGGCTCCTCTCGGCGCCCTCCCTCCGTCCAGCTCGAAGCCCAGCGCCGCCGTCGCCAGAGTCGCGGTGGCCGGGCTCTCCGCTCCGTGCCCTTCTCGCCGCTGGGAGATGTGATCCCGCGCTGTCGACCTTGTCCGGCCGGCTCTGGCCGCGAGGCCTCTTCTCCGCCGAGCTGTGGCTCGGCACCGTCGCCTCGCCCTTCCTCGTCTCCGTGCCTGCCGCCATGGGGAGCGATGCCAAGTCCGCCATGGCCTCGGCTCCCGCGCCGGCGGCCTCCGCGACGGGCCCCAGGGACTGGGGTTTCGGGATGCCCAGGGACTGGGGGTTCGGGATGCCCCGCGCTCTCGCGGCGTGCCAAGCCCCTGCGGCGGTGGCTGCTCCGGCGGAGGTTGGGCCTGCTGTCCCCGTGGCCTCGGTGATGGCGGTCTCCATGGTTTCACCGGCCACCGCCACCGCTTTCGCCGCTGCTGCTCTCGCCTCCCGCAAGTCCGACCCTGCGGTTCGTGGCAGGATTTTGGTGAAGCCCTCGCCCGCGGCCGCTGAGGCTGCCGCTCCGGCCCCTGCTCCTCTTGCTTGCGCCTCCTCCGTCTTGCAATTGTCATCCGCGGCCACGAAGGTTGCCGTTCCGGCCCCGTCTGCCGTCGGCGCTGCTCCCCTCGCTGAAGCCTCCTCCAGCAGTACGTCGGGGCTGACCACCACCCGAGGCGCTGTTTCCGGCAAAGCTCGGGGGGCAGTCAATGGGTTCGTTGACGTGAAGATGCTTGAGTTGGAGCCTCCTGTCCTTGGTTCATCTTCCGCGCCGGCTTGTGGAAGCCTCTCTGCGACAGCTGCGGCTCTGGAAGCCGATGGAGGCTGGGTTCATGTGGGTGGGCGGCGTCGCTACGGCCTTGACCCTCCCCCTGAGTCGTCTAAGGAGGGTCTCGAGCGTCGCCTCGCTTTCAAGCGTTGGGCTCGTGGAAGGTGTTTTCGTTGCTTGGAGTATGGCCACCAAGTCAGAGCATGTCGCGGGCCATTCAGATGCATTCATTGTCATGGCGCAGGTCATCGGGAGAGGTTCTGTCGGGTTCCCTCTCCGGTTGCTCATGATTGCTCTCTAGCCGCTCATGGTTGCTCTCCGGTCGCTCGCGCTCCTGGCCAGCAATACCGCTCCCCATTCGACCAGCCTTGTCCTCCTCCAGAGGTCGTTGGCCACTCGTCGTCGCCACCGAGGCACCCTTCTGCGTGTTGCAAAGATTCTTTGGTCTCAACTTTTGAGCCACAGGTTGCTCTGCTGCGCTTGGAGCTGCTTCAGAAGGTTGAGTTGCTTCGTTCTGAGATTCGAGATGCTCTTGCTGAGATTCAGGGTGCGCTGTGTGTCTCTTCGCCGCCTCAGCTCCAGTTTGTTTCCGCTGATGAGGGGGCTGAATGCTTCTTTGGGGATTTTTCTCCTCGTGGTCTGCATGAGACGTCGCCTGTCATCACCGAGTTTGTGGCTCCAGTTGGGCAGGTCATGCCTGAGCTACAGGAGCCTGGTGGTCCTGTGGAGTTGGGCTCTTTGGAGTCCGTGGAGGTTGTTGTTGATGAGGAAGCTCTTGATCCTTTGGCGATGAAGTCCATCCGGTCGCCCCTCTTTGACCGTGATACTATGTTGGCACGTATTGACGCGCGGGTCTTTGCGGATAAGCTTGGTGGCTTGCTCGCCTGCTTGGAGGCAGCTAGCCCTGGTTCTGGCAAGACGATTGCTTGCCTCTTAGCCGAGGAGGGTTCTTCTGGCAAAATCAAGAAGGTGAAGAAGGCTCTTAGGAGCATAGGCAAGCAAGGTGGTGCCGTTGCTTAGGCGCCCGTGGCTGTTTAGCGGCAGCTGGTGGTCCTGGAGTTGTCGTCTGTCTGCGGTTGCTTAGGTAAAGTGGGTTTGTCGCTTTGGGGGTTGCTGGTCTTATGTATTGCCCTTTATGGTTGTGTCGGTCTCTTCCTTTTTGTTGGTGTTTGTTTGTTGTATGATTTTCGCCCGGTTTCTTCCACTAATAAACCGGGCACTTCTCTCTTAATTAATATATGGGGCAAAGCTTTTGCCCCACAGTTTCTAAAAGATTTTCAGCCTCATACGGCAAACATGCTGTATTTGGCTCGTGCATTTTATTGTACAGTATGATATGTGTACGTATAGTCCTAGTGATATGTCAATGCCTCAGGGTAGAGGGACGGGAAAGAATATGAGATCTACAACCTGATGATTCCCCCCTACTCCGATTCCAATAGCAACACGAACTTAGCTCCATGGATAAATAATACTCCATGGAGTACCAGTAGAAGAGGAGATCGTTGAATATGTCTTGTCGATCTTTGCTCCCGTCCCTGTCTAGCTACCATGACAAGTCCCTGCGTCCGCCGCCAGACAGCGGCGATGCCGAAGAAGAGGAGTGGTCTTCTTGGGACTGGGGGGAAGCCCTCATCGACTGCGTCGCCTACATGATCGACGAGAAGAACCACACCTCCGCCCGTATTCCCTTCACCACGAGGGAGGGCAACTCCGAGGAGCTACAGGTCACCTTCTGCCTCACCCCGCCGCCGCATGTTTCCCACTTCTGCGTCGCCTACACCAGCGGCAAACCCACCCGGTTCATCCTTGAGCCTCTGATGCTAGCCACGGAGGGTAATCTGACCCTCATCTCCGTGATGCACGGCCCCGGGTCGTTAGCTCTATCCACCGACTACAACTTCTTCGTCTACCATGCCCCCACCCGTGGCCATGAATTGCCCAATCTAGAACTGCTTCCTCACCCGGAACCCGGCTTGTTTCCAAGGCTGAAATATAGCTACTTCACTCAGGGTGAAATTGGCTTCCTGCCCTACACCAACAACGAGGAATACGATGCCTATAAAATCGCCACGCTTTATACCCGATATCAGGAAAAAGGAACCACACACTACGACCTCTTCCTCTACGATTCCAAGACTTCTGCTTGGTCCCGCGAGCCTACTGTCTTTCCACAGGGGACACCTCAAACATTTAGATCCCACAGGGTCCTCACCATCGACGGCACCATGGTCTGGGTCGACCTATCGCAGGGCATCATCCTCTGCGACTTGCACGCGCCGCCTGACACCGTGGGCGGCCCGAGGCAGCTTCGCTACATCCGGCTGCCCGAGCCAGTGGAGCCGCAGGACGGATTCCCTTACTGCGTCAGCACCTGGTCCTTCTCTCGGGATATCGCCGTTGTTGAAGGCCGCATCAAGGTCGTCGACATTGAGGTCCACGACACCAGCCCCGGCATGAATTGTTGGACCGCCGTTACATGGAGTATGTCAGTTGGCGATTCAGAGTTTCGCAAGGACGGGGAGCTGAAATCTGCTGATATTGCCTCCTCGGATGCATTGCATCTTGGTCTTGGGTCTTTCTTTGTTGCCCACCCAACCCTCAGCTCGCACCGTGCTGATATTCTCTACATGATGGCCAAGCCTAGGCTAGCTATGCATGAACCCGAGTCAATTGTTGTTGCTCTTGACATGAAGAACAAGAAAATAGAGCGAGTCGCCAAGTACACCACACAAAGAGAAGGCTGCATGGACTTCGCCTACATGCTCACTGCCATATCCAAGTATCTTGCTCCACCAGGAGGTACGGTACACCCTTTTCAACTAAATTTGAGATCGCTTTTGCTCTAAAGGTTGCAAGTTCATACACATGACCAGCAAATTACCTATGCATTATTCCTCTGCAGATTCAAAGGGTAACATGAAAAGACGAGGGGAGATCTTGCTGGGATCCTCTTGCAAGAAGCCGCATGTGACTACTTTCATGTCGTCGGGGTATGGTGGCGACCGAGTGGAAGGAGCGGGTAATCACAGCTACGATCTGCCATCGATGAGCGATGGCGAGGATAATATGGACTTGGGATAGGTCGTTGGGTATGTGGACACTGCTTTTTCATAAACTCTGAATATGTTACAAGAAAAATGGTATCATTATGATGGCACAGACGTCACATCAGCAGGTTAACCCCGTCTGTCTGCCCCAAGGAAAACTTCACGTGAAATCGTGAATGCATTTAGTTTATCCACTTAAGGGCTCTCACTTCATGCGGTTTTAGGTCTTTCTGTTAGAATAGGTATATGATATGAGTTGGAAATAGATTAGGATTTCTACACCTCCTTGTATTCCAAGTCTACTCCAGATTCAGATGCTACATATATATATGTCATCTTTTTCACATCAAAAGTGATCGGTGTAGTTAATTTCCTCTTGCTATGACGTCTATCCGAATGATTACACTATCTTGCAACATAGTGACCGAGCTATTCAACAGTTCAGGTAGATATGCAGTAGCGGTGTCTAGATGAACAAATGTTGATTTGCATTAATTTCTGAAACTATCTTGATATATCTTGCTGCTTTCTGGGACTTCTCTTTTCTTTGTGAAAGATAAGCTAGTCTTTGAGTACAAGTGTAAAATGTTCACAGGGCATATCAACAATGGGCATGTTACAAAATTTAAGTTATTTAATACATTATTAATTAATAAGGATTCTATGATAGGCCTAACCTGTTTTACAAATAACTTAATTACTTTGTATGATAATTGATTCTAAGAGGAATTTTAAGGATGCAGTCAGCATGGAGAGCACTTTATAGGTTTTTATTAAATGTATTTTCATGCTAGTATTGCTATGCAGAGAGTTAATTCACTAGTAGAAAAGTGGCCTTAGAGGCGGACCTTTAGTTGCGGCTCGTTTCCGAACCGCGACTAGAGGTCTCGCGGCTCCGACAGATCCAACGGCTAGGACAGGTGGCGGTTTGTGCTGGAGCTTTGGTCGCGGTTGGAGCCACCAACCGCGACTAAAGGTCCTCCACCTGCGGCCGGAGCCGCGCGGGGCACGCGCGAGGACCTTTAGTCGCGGTTGGTGGCTCCAACCGCGACTAAAGGTCCCGCACAAAAAGGCCGCCTGTCCTAGCGAGGACCTTTAGTCGCGGTTGGAGCCACCAACCGCGATCAAAGGTCAGTCGCCTTCATCTTCCACCCCGAGCCAGCCTTGGCCATTTCGAGCTCGAGTTGAATCTCCATTTTCTCTCCACCGAGCTCGATTTCATCCACGATTTTTTGCACCATTTGTTAAGATTGACGGTGGTGCATCTATCCAAGGGTTAGCAACTGCAAACTCTCTCTTTCGGCGCCCGTTTCGTTGGTTGTCTAGCTCATTTAGCTCAATTCATATTTGTAGTGCTAGGTAGGTGTATGATGAAATGCCTAAGTTAGCTCATTTTGCTTATTTAGCTCAATTTTGTATTGTCAATTTGATCTTAAACTAAATTATGTTTTTGTATTTCAGTGTCACAACATTCACCTCCTCACCGTCGTCGATAGACCGTCTCGTCACCGACACCACCTAGGTGAGCTTTCTTTTTTATTTAAAAAAAATCTATGTTGTATGATTTTGTTCCATAATTATTATTTGTTTTTTTGTATAAGTTGTATAATTGTATATATATATATATATATATATATATATATAGTGCCATGGTTTTCACAAATACCCCCACCGGCTCTCGTCCGCTCTATTATTCGGATGTGGTATGACTTTTAATAACTATATATTTGTTTCGTTTCGCGTTTATGACAATCATGCGGACCAACTTTGACATAAATATATATTTGTCTAGGAGGTAGTTGAACCGGAAATTCCAGTGGACCCTATTGTTGAATATTTTGTGAAAGAAAACGATGATTTGAAAGCTAAATTAAAAATAAGTGAAGATCTCCGCAAAGAAGAGAAGAAGGAATTGGAGGTTAAGCTTGTCAACATCATCGATGAACACCAGTTCAAGCTTGCCGACGTCGTCGATGCTTACGAGATCAAGTTGGATGGGATGCGCTCGAAGCTTGCCGACGTCGTTAATGCTTACGAGATCAAGTTGGATGCGATGCGCTTGAAGCTTAAAAAAATTAGAAGATATGCCATTAGTCAAGAGGCTTGGTATCATTATGCTGTTGGTTCAATAGTTACCTTAGTTGCGATTCTGATCGCATTTGTTGTTGGACTTAAATTCTTTAAATAGTTCAATGTTAGTTTAAATTAATGGATATTTAATGCTACAATGTATTACATTTGTCGCCACTCTACTTTGCTTGAATTATTATGGTCACTTATCTATTCATTACTGGCATGCATAATTTTTTTGATATACTTATATAATGCAGATGAGACGTCAATGGATGTACGGTGACCGAGTTTGTGCCGAATTCATTACTGGCATGCATAATTTTCTCCATGTGGCTGAGACAAGCAAGCGAAAGGATGGTTTTATGTGTTGTCCATGCAGTCTCTGTATGAATAAGTATACATACTCTTCCACAGACAGGCTTCACGAACACCTGTTGCGAAATGGTTTCATGCTTGGTTATTATTGTTGGACCAAGCATGGAGAAAGAGGGGTTATAATGGAAGAGAATGAAGAAGAGGAGGATAATGACAACTATCCTCTGTTCAATGAACACGCTGATACTACAATGGGGGAAGACGAAGTTGAAGAGGATGCCATCTTTGATGAGCCCGACGATGATCTTCGTCAGGCCATTCATGATGCACAAATGGACTGTGGAAGTGAAAACGAGAGGTTGAAGTTGGAGCGCATGTTAGCCGATCACAGCAAATTGTTGTACCCAACTTGTACAGATGGCCAGAAAAAGCTCGGTACGATACTGGAAATGCTACAATGGAAGGCAGAGAGTGGTACTACCGACAAGCACTTTGAAAGTTTGCTGAAAATAGTTAAGAAGATGCTTCCAAATGAAAACGAATTGCCCTCTAGTACGTATGAAGCAAAGAAGGTTGTCTGCCCTCTAGGATTAGAGGTGCAGAAGATACATGCATGCATTAATGACTGCATCCTCTACCGCGGCGAGCACGAAAATTTAAATGCTTGTCCTGTATGCGGTGCATTGCGGTTTAAGATTGGGCGAGATGACCCAGGTGAAGTTGAGGGCGAGCAAGGTTGTCCAAGGAAGAGGATTCCTGCCAAGGTGATGTGGTATGCTCCTATAATACCACGTCTGAAACGTTTGTTCCAAAACAAAGAGCATGCCAAGTTGTTGCGCTGGCACAAAGAAGAACGTAAAAAAGACATGATGATGAGACACCCCGCTGATGGGTCCCAGTGGAGAAAAATCGACAGAGTGTTCCCGAAATTTTCGGATGACGCTAGGAACTTAAGATTTGGTCTAAGTACAGATGGATTTAATCCATTTGGAGAGCAGAGCTCCAGTCATAGCACTTGGCCTGTGACTCTATGTATATATAACCTTCCTCCCTGGTTGTGCATGAAGCGGAAGTTCATTATGATGCCAGTGCTCATCCAAGGCCCGAAGCAACCTGGCAACGACATTGACGTGTATCTGAGGCCATTGGTGGAAGAACTTTTACAGCTGTGGAGTGATGAAGGTGTGCGTGTGTGGGATGAGCACGAGCAAACGGAATTTGATCTACGAGCGCTCTTGTTTGTAACCATCAATGATTGGCCTGCTCTTAGTAACATCTCAGGACAGTCAAACAAGGGATACAATGCATGTACGCATTGTTTAGGTGAGACTCAAGGTAAACATATAGGTAACAAGATTGTGTACCTGGGCCATCGTCGATGGCTTGTACCGAGGCATGCAGGAAGAAAGGAAGGCCGACATTACAAAGGTGAGGAAGATATTCGGCGGAAGCCTACTCGACCTTCTAGTTCTGTTATACATGATATGGTCAAGGATTTAAAAGTAATATTTGGGAAGGGTGCTGGAGCACTATCTGTTCCGAATGACGCTCAGAACCACGTTCCCATGTGGAAGAAGAAATCTATATTTTGGGAGCTGCCCTATTGGATAATGCTAGAGGTTCACTCTGCAATCGACGTGATGCACGTGACAAAAAATCTTTGCTTGAACCTGCTTAACTTGTTGGGCGTGTATGGAAAGTCAAAAGATACACCGGAAGCAAGACAGGCCCATCGACGTATGCATTCACGAGACGACGATCATTCTGATAATCATCAAGGTCCTGCGAGCTATGCTCTTACGAAAGAAGAGAAGAAAATATTTTTTGAATGTCTTCGCAGTATGAAGGTTCCATCTGGCTTCTCGTCGAATATAAAGGGAATAATAAACATGGCAAAGCAAAAATTTCAGAACCTGAAGTCTCATGACTGTCACGTGATTATGACACAATTACTTCCGGTTGCATTGAGGGGACTTCTAAAAGAAAATGTTCGAGTACCCATTGTGAAGCTATGTGCATTCCTGAATGCAATTTCTCAGAAGGTTATCAATCCACTTACTCTAAAAGATTTAGAGAATGATGTGGTCCAATGTCTTGTCAGCTTCGAGTTGGTGTTCCCACCAACCTTCTTCAATATTATGACGCACCTTCTAGTTCACCTGGTGGAAGAGATACGTGTTCTCGGTCCTGTATTTCTACACAACATGTTCCCCTTCGAGAGGTTTATGGGAGTCTTAAAGAAATACGTTCATAACCGTGCTAGGCCAGAAGGAAGCATCTCCAAGGGCTATGGAACTGAGGAGGTCATTGAGTTTTGTGTTGACTTTATTCCTGATCTTAAGTCGATTGGTGTTCCTCAATCGCGTCATGAGGGGAGACTGCGTGGAAAAGGCACGCTAGGAAAGAAAGCAATCATATGTGAAGACGTGGATTCTTTCACTCGAGCACACTACACAGTTCTGCATAGTTCCATCTTGGTGGCTCCGTATATCCAGCAACACAAGAATGATTTACGCTCCAAATACCCAGAAGATGAGATTGATGGAGTACACATCAGGACTTTTGGCGGTTGGTTACAGAAAAGACTGATGAATGTCACCACAAATGAACTACAGCTATACTTATTGGCCAAGACACCGTCTTCGACTATATTGACTTTTAAAGGGTACGAGATAAATGGAAATACATTTTACACGGCCGACCAAGATAAAAAGAGCACCAACCAAAACAGTGGTGTCCGCTTTGATGCAATAGATGGCTGCAGTGGGGAAAAGGTAACATATTATGGTTACATAGAGGAGATATGGGAACTGTCCTATGGACCTTCATTTAAGATTCCTTTGTTCAAGTGCAAATGGTTCAACCTAGATGGCGGTGTAGCCGTAGACACACGGTACGGAATGACTACAGTGGATTTCAAGAATCTTCATTACGAGAACGAACCATTCATTCTAGCCAGTGAAGTGGCTCAGGTTTTCTATGTGAAGGACATGTCTACCCTACCAACAAAAAGAAAAGATAAGCAAGCGAATACATCAAACGATGAGCCAAAGCGCCACATAGTTCTTTCAGGTAAAAGAAACATCGTGGGAGTGGAGGACCACACAGACATGTCAGAAGATTACAATAAGTTTCATGAAATTCCGCCCTTCAAAGTGAACATTGACCCAACCATCAAGTTACTTCAAGAAGATTGTCCATGGTTACGGCGCGTTCAAAAGAAAGGGGCACACAAGAAGAACAAGTGAACAATACATAGGGATGTTGTTGGTGATGTGTAATAATGTATTAAACCTTTGTGAGTTTTTTTTTTGTTTTCTGTTAATTAATTGCATGACGACCGGTGAAACACGCGTGGTAGGTGGTTGTCGGCTCCCACACCTCCCGTGGGAACCTCTCAAACCTCAGCTTCGACCGTCCAAACACAGTTCCCCCTGCATACAGCCCGACGGTGGCTCGTGAGTTTGAGCGCCACTTCGATCCAAGCAGCGGTAAGACGTCTCTGATGATCTACAACCGTCCGGCAAGACGTCTCTGATGATCTGCAACCGTTTGGAACGGTCGCAGGTCATCAGAGACGTCTTGCCACTGGTTGCCCAAAGATGCCTCTCCGAGTGACGCTGGAATGTTTTGTGTTTGAGCGCCACTTCGATCCAAGCAGCGGCAAGACGTCTCTGATGATCTACAACCGTCCGGCAACACATCTCTGATGATCTGCAACCGTTTGGAACGGTCGCAGGTCATCAGAGACGTCTTGCCGCTGGTTGCCCAAAGATGCCTCTCCGAGTGACGCTGGAATGTTTTGTGTGAGTGAGTAACCTGTCTGAGGAGGGCGGCTATATATAGGGTACGTGTGCTTCTTTAGTCCCGGTTGGTAACACCAACCGGGTCATGTGGCTCACGAAGTGGTCGTGATACTGCTGATCCAACAGCTCACAATCCCTCAAAAGAAACACACCCCTGATCCAACGGCTCACAAGCGCTCGAAAGAAACACACGATCCGTGTGCTTCTTTAGTCCCGGTTGGTAACACCAACCGGGACTAAAGACGGGCTTTGCGGTCACGACACGTGTCCTCCCCCAGCGCTTCCCTGGGCACGTGTCCTCCCCCAGCGCTGCCCTGGAGGTCTTTATATATTGTCGCCGACGGGGTAAACCCTAATCCACCATTCCTAGCCACGAACGCATCGTCTCCACGAGATGGATCCGCCACGCCCGCCGCAGCGCCTTCTGGACGAGGTCGAGCGTGCTCGGCAGAGCGCGCTTGGGCGCAACCGCGGGAGTCTATCCCGCCGTATGCCCACGAGCCCGGCGTGGAGAGGAATGCCCAGCTACCGGCCTCCTGCTCCACCAGGTGCCGCCGCACCTCCACCTGGCGGCGCTGCACCTCCACCAGGCGCCGCCGCTCCTCCCGCGGAGGAGGAGGAGGACGACGACTTCGACTGGAGCGACGACGGGGAAGAAGGTTGTGGGTTGCAGATACAGGAGGCCATGGAAGCCTCCTTCCAGTCTATCCGCGACTACCCTGTCCAGCGAGCCAAGACTTCCTACCAGCTCAAGGCGAAGGAGGCTTCCGATCTGGATTGGGCGCTGAAAGACTCATCCTCCATGGATCTTGCCCTCCGCCGCAAACGTGCGCGCGAGAACCGGGCGGCCGCCCACGGGGCTGGCTCCTCCCGCCGTTCCCCCTAATCCTACGGCCTTCGAGCCAGCAAGTCCGTTTATGTAGAATAATGTTGGTGATGTTGGATCAGGGGTGTGTTTCTTTCAAGCGCTTGTGAGACGTTGTATCATGTGTAATAATGTATTAAACCTTTTATGTAATGCATTAAGATAAATGAATTAATAATTTTTATCTGCTTTCTTCTGCATTTTACAACACCAAACATTCATCTTACAAATATGTGATAGTTTGCTCTAAAATTGTTACAAAAATAATTTTAGGGTACACAAGTAGTGGTTACAACATAGAACCATCCATAGTTTTTGGAAATTCGACCACCTTAGATGAATAGCCATGCTCTCCATTTTGACCATTTTTTGAAAAGAAATGAGAAAAAGAGAAAAAATACTCAAAAAAATAAACCCTTTGCCATGGAGTCCTTTTAAGTGTACTAGTTTCTAGGAAAAATAGGAAAACAAATCTAAGTATATAAAAGAATTAAAATCTAAGTACATAAATGAAAACAAATACAAGAAAAGAAAATAGAAAAAAAAATAGAAAAGCCCTTTAGTCGCGGTTGCAGCCAGCAACCGCGACTAGAGGTCCCCCTGGGCTTGGCGCCAGAATTTTGGCGGCCCGGGTGACCTTTAGTCGCGGTTGCGGGTCTTTAGTCGCGGTTGCAGCCAGCAACCGCGACTAAAGGTCGATTCCGCGCCGTTTCGTTGGGGACTTTGCGAAATTTTCGCAAAGTCCCCCCAATTCCCACGACGAACCGCCGCCTCCGGGCTCCCACGACGACGCCGACGACGCCGGCGAAGCCCTGCTCCGCCGCGCCGTCTCCCCTGCCCTGCCTCGCCGCCGCCGCCGCCGCGCCGTGGTCGCCGTCTCCCCTCCCCTGCCTCGCCCTTAGCCACCGCGCCGTGGTCGCCGTCTCCCGGCCTCCCCTGCCTCGCCGCCACCGCCGCCACGCCCCGCGCACCCTCCGGCGACCAAGGGGACCGCCCCCACCTCCGGCTCGCCTCCTTCCCGAGCTCGCCGACGTCGGCCTGGCCGCCAGCCACCCCACCGCCGCCGCGCCGTGGTCGCCGTCTCCCGGCCTCCCCTGCCTCGCCGCCGCCGCCGCCACGCCCCGCGCACCCTCCGGCGACCAAGGGGACCGCCCCCACCTCCGGCTCGCCTCCTTCCCGAGCTCGCCGACGTCGGCCTGGCCGCCAGCCACCCCACCGCCGCCGCCGCCGCACGCCCCGCGCACCCTCCGGCGACCAAGAGCTAGGTTTTTTTTTTTGATACAAAGAGCTAGGTATTGCTTTTATTTAGGGTTATTTGTACGAATAATTGGAGAAAGACGAATTTGCTGAAAATAGTACTAAGTTCAGTTATTTGAATGTTCCATTTAGACATTGTTTCATAATTGTCACGAATTGTTGACAATTTTCAAGTTATTTCGTTCTAATGTTCCTTTAATGTAGATCCTTGTTAGCCATTGACAAATAAATATCATAAGATTATTTAGACATAGTCAATCCTTGTACAAAGTTATATGTTGAATGGAGCGTACAATTTCTCGATAAGGTATTTATAGCTATAGCAAAATGCCCGTGCGCTGCAACCGGAACACATCAAACCGATATGGTAATTGTCAGCGTAGCCATGCAACTCCACTTCTATCTGTTAGGTGATTAAAATTTTCAATACTGCAGGGGATGACGATGTAACATACTATGTGCATAACTCAATTCTTTGAGGCAAAAATCATGTTTATATCTAAATATGTGTATTCTTTTGCCTTTGGAACTATTTGGTATCCAATTTGTTAAATTTGTTATTGTTTTTGTCATACTTTGTATCAATCACATGTGGATACTTTGTATCATAATTTGTTAAATTTGTATCAAGCACTTTGATACTTTGTATCAAATTATTGTTTATCATAATTTGTTAAATTTATTGAGTGTAGGAACATTCAGCTATGGATCACCCTTTAATTGTGCGAGACGAGGAAGGAGAAAACTTATTCATGCAGGATATTTTTGAGCATCGCGATGCAAATGCTGCCGGTGGAGAAGGCGCCGCCGACGATCGAAACGAAGATTTTGAGCAATTTGCATCACAATTTTTAAACCCGTCTGGTGAGGGTATTTTAGAGGAAGAAGAAATAACAGCCTCCACCTCGAACACCCTCCACCTCGAGGTTTATATATGAATTCTATATTTGCTTGAACACAAAATGCATTAACTGATTTGTATTGCACTTATTAACGCATTATATTTCTTACTTTAGGCGTCCACCTTGCATAAAAAGGCTAAGAATCAAGCTCCTCGAGGCCCAGCGAAAAGAATGACTAGCGAAGATGCAAAGTTACCAATCTATAAAATTGATGTAGATGGCGATCCGGTGGAACCGATAGAGAACCGCAGAAAAATATTAGTCAAGCTGGAGTTATTGTTAGGGACGAGGTCCCGATCTCCATAGCAGAATGGCTTAAGCCAGCAGGCGTTGCCGAGGATGACCCTTGCTATGTCCACCAGCATTATAAAGATTTCTGCTTTGACACACTCTTGCAGCATTTTAACCTCCCGGATGGTATTGAGCCCGCCTTGAAGTTGAAACTCAAGCACTGGACTCTCTCCAAGATGGCCGACGCCTTTCGGAAATATAAGCAAACATTATGGGCAAAATATGAAAAGGTTGATCCAGATTTCAGTCAAAAAAAACTGGTGAAGCTAAGAGATCACTGGGAAGCCTTTAAGGCGTATAAGACCTCGGCTGCGGCTGTGGCCCGATCGGAAAAAAATAAGCTAAATGCTGCGAGTAAGACACACCACCATAACTTGGGGCCAGGTGGCTACAGGTCAGCCATTCCTAAGTGGCTAGCCATGGAAGATAAACTCGTGGCTGCAGGTTTCACTCCACAGACATACAGCTGGCCCGAAAGGTCCAAATTCTGGTTGTTCGCGCATGGCGCAACGTTGAACGAGGAAGGGAAGATTGTCCCGAGGGTTGAAAAATACAAGGCAACAGTAGTAGCCATGGTCCCAAAAATTGAAGATGCAATAAAGGAAGTTCTAGCGGGTACGTGGGAACCCTATAGAGAGGAAGACGAGCTGGCACGGGCCCTAGGGAAACCTGAACACTGGGGACGTTTACGAGGCTTACCCGGCGGTGCCACCTTGAAAAAACAGTATCCGCAGCACGCTGACACTTATAGAAGCCGTGCAAGAAAGAAGAAGCAGGGTGAAGAGCGGATAGCGAATTTGGAACGCCAGATGAAGCAACTCATTAATGAACGCCAGGTGCAGCAGCCCCAAGATCCTGAAGTCGTGGATGCTCGATCTCAGCTTAGAAGCAGCGTGGGTTCCACGCAACTAGAACTCGATGCTCGCTACCCCGTGGATGATATCACGGAACCGACACCATGTGAGCTACATACGCCTGTGAGCAACATATCCATGAAGGTGGCGGTCGGCTATGCTTTACCGATTGTCGACACAGCAAGCTACCATAATGGTGTCATTCATCCTGGCTATGCTGTTGTCGGGGTGGATGAAATTGTGCCGGGATCGGAATCATTGGCTCTTGAGATTCCTGGAGGTAACGGTGAGGAGGCATTGTGCGATGTCAAGGGTGGTTTCGTCCAGTGGAACAAGAAATACATCAAGTTCTCAAAGCCACCGACTCAGCAAAGCCCACCCTGCCGGGGTATCGATGAGACACATCCATCTCCGGCACCGCGTGACAGGGACCCCACACCGGAAAATAATCTAGAGGACCATCTCAGTCAGCAAAGTCCATCTCCATCTCCATCTCCGGTACGGAACCCCCCACCGGAAGTGTCCGTACCGCTTAAACGGAGAAGGCGCGCGTCTTCCCCGGTCAAGAGGCGACCTGCTAAAAGGGCCACAACGCCTGATCTGAGGCAACCTTGGCAGAAGACTCTTGACCAAAACGAAGCAGCCATCGAGGAGCATAATAAATCATTGTTCGCACCGAAAGTGCCGCCGCCAACATTTACCGAGGGCTATACTGCAGCGGCTTGTCATAAAGTCATTGACAACTTATATGTCCCTCCAGAGAAGCCGCCATCTGACTATGTCCGTTCTATTCAGAAGTCATATGACGAGGTGACGGCGGCGGAGGCGCCGAAGAAAGGTGAACAAGACGCAGAGTCAGTCCCGCCGCCGGCGGCAAACGAAAAACAAGCAGCACCATCGGTCCCGCCGGCGAAGGAAGCTACAAAAGCAGCACCATCGGTCCCACCGCCGCCGAAGATAGGTAAACAAGTTCCCCAGCTCGGAGAACAACCCGTACGTTCTGTCCCCCCGCTAATTGTCCCGCCGCCGACGAACAAAGATAGTCGAGTTCCCCAGCGCGGAAAACAACCAGTACAATCTGACCCTAAAGAGCCGATGGTGTTTGACATAGAGGTAATCCGTCGTCTTGCCGCCGAAGCGCAAATGCCTATAGATGAATATGCTTCGAGATTGAATTTTGAGACTGCACCACCAGCTCCTCCAGTAAGAAACTTCGTTCCGGGGAAAGCTTTGGTGCAAATCAGGGGCCTTCCAACAAAAATGCGTACTCTGCATCAATGGTACATGAAAAATGCAAAGAAGACATCTGCTATCGTTCTGAAATGTAGGGAAGACGATGAGCACTTCTTAGAAGACTACAATCACACTGTTACGTTTAGCGAACTTTTTCAGCTATACAATCTGCGGGCACTCGACAAATCTATCATGAGTTCCTATTGCCTGTAAGTGATTTATTTAAGTCTTTACCTAGTCTCGTTCATTGTTTGTAATTATTCTCACTTTAATCTTTTGTGTGCTATATTATGCAGATTGAAGATGCTCGAGCTCAAAAAGCTGAACCAGCATGACATTGGGTTCATTGACCCGGATAAATATAACGAAGAAACCATAATAAATCCCTTGTATAACAAGAACACACCGGATGATTTGCTAAGGGTGTTCAAGCGATACCGCGACAAAAGAACTATATATTGGCCTTACCACTTCGGGTAAGTTTTAGTGTCTTCTACACATTCTAATTTGCTCACCCGATGTTAAGTTTAACTGATGAGTTATGCATGACTGTGCCCAGCTACCACTGGATTCTTCTTGTCATTAGACATCACGAAGGACTTATTCATTCACTTGACTCATTGAGGTATCATCCTGACACTTACAGGAGTTGTTTCGACTTACTAGCAAGGTACATTCATTTCTTACCGCCTCTGTCATTCATATCTTGATGTCAAGTCATTAACGAATAACTCATTTGTGAATGTTCTTTGTCGGGCAGAGTTTGGGAAAGGTTTCGAGCGGAAGATCCTGAAGGTGGGTGGCGCCAAAAGCTGGATTGGAAGTTAAACCAAGTAAGTACTGCTACCTCTTCGTCCACACAACATTTCTCATGCATACTTCATTATTATTGACTGAAATCTATTCTTGTATAGTCTTGCATGGAGCAACCAAAGGAAACTGAGTACTGTGGATTCTTCGTTTGCGAGTATATATATGTATTAGTCACCGAGAAATGGAATATGAGAAAGGATGCAGAGTTGGCAAAAAAGCGCGAGAGGCTACCACTTGACCACCGCTTCAGAGCAATTGGAGAGGAATTGGCGGGATTTTACCTTTCAGAGGCCTTACAGGAGAAAGGAGAGTACTACGATGCTGAAAGCATGAAATCGTTAAAGTAACTTGTTGTTTTGCTTCAACTCTTGTACTACGATAACTCTTGGCGCATCAACGAACTCTTGTCTACGATCTTCAAGTATTACTTAATTTAATTGTATGTGTTATAAATATGTGCATCGACTTCATACGACACGGGAACGGTTACGACATCGAAAACGTTACGGTTACCGTAATGGTAACCGTCACGGTTACCGTAACGGTTACCGTCACCGTAACCGTCATCGCAACGGGAAGGGTTACCGTTACCACGGGACACGGGAACCTAGCTATAACCAAACCCGGCATATATAAACCCTAAACCCTGCAATTAAATCGAAAAAGAAAAAAAAAACCAAAACCCTTTGGTCCCGGTTGGTGCTACCAACCGGGACCAAAGGTCCCAACACCCCACGTCCCCCTAAAGCCCACGTGGAGGGACCTCTAGTCACGGTTCGGAATCCGCCGCGACTAAAGGGTGGGGGCTTTAGTCCCGCCAGCCTAGTCGCGGTTGCCCAACCGCGACTAAAGGTCCTCTGGAACCGCGACTAGAGGTCATTTTTCTAGTAGTGATTCAATTGTAAAAAATCCTGTTATAGATAATGCAATGGCCTGTCATCTCTCCAGATGGAGATTTTTTTTGTTGTAATTCTTATGTACTGTGTATATCCTCTCCAATTCTCGATATGATATAGATAATTATTCCATGTTGGTGAGTATTCTTTAGTAGTCCCTTGTTCGATATTGTGTAGTATCATTTTTGCGGAACAACTGAAGTGAGTTGAATTGATCTATGACTGATTTCCCTTTGACTTATCACATCACACTTTGTCTTCTTTATGGTTATATATATCGTGGTTTGGGCTACTACTATGTGGCATGTGCTAGTTCAAGTTATACTCCAATTGCTTACTCTCTCCAATGGAAAAGAAAAAAGTCGATATTCAAAACATTAAATTCCAGTCATGCATACTTGACGGAAATATCAGTTCCTCTCGTGCCCTAAGGTTATGGAGGAGCTGATGAGATTATAGACACAAGCGGTTTGTGCAGGCCAAAGCTCTCACAAGGTTCCCCCGGAAAAGAAAAGCAAAGGTTTAACTTCTCTTCGTTAAACTGATCTAGAGCTTCAAACTCTACTCTTCAAGCGCTAATGGGATAGAGACATGCTCTTTTTAGATGCCAATCGATGAAATCATGTAGTCTATAAGATCTTATTTTTTTGTGCAATTTTGTTATGGGATATTGTTATAAAAAAGGTTTCATACTTATCCACAATGCACTCTGGTTTCCTAAGGCTACGTCAGCAAAATTGGTTTTAGAATGCAGGATAATGAAAAATGAATACAACAGATAGGTCAGATGAGCACTGCTAGATGGTAGGCTCCTATGGACAATGTCAAATTTTCTCATAGCCCTTGGTTCCTTTTGTTGTTGGTAATGGAGTGAAGAGTAAGGGGCCCCACCTTCTAATTTGTTGCCCCTTGGTGCCTTTTGTTGTTGGTAATGGAGTGAAGAGTAAGGGGCCCCACCTTCTAATTTGTTATCCCTTGGTACCTTTTGTTGTTGGTAGTGGAGTGAAGAGTAAGGGGCCCCATCTTTTAATTAGTTGCTGGAGAGGAGGGGGAGGAGAGCACCGCCGCTACATGATAGGGGATGGCGGAAGAGAGTATCATCACCAGACTTGTCATCACTACTTTACGACTGGCACCAGTCGAACCATCGGCACCGCTCCGTGGATGGCGTCGCGCCCGATCCTCCTTGCAACCCCACCCGTAGATGGCGTCACGCCCGAACCAGTTGCAGCCAAAACAAACAGAGCCTAAACAGCAAACAACAGGAGCAACTCTCGACTCGACTGTTCCAACTGAAATCAGCAAGCTGCACAACGACGCGGACTGGAACTGGAAGGGTGCTAGGTCCGCATTGGGTGACAAGCAAACCTCTAAACAATAACGAAGCGAGGAAAGAATAGTGTGCGGAGCAAATCATTAAATATGATGAAATTTGAACACTCACATAAGGATGACTCCAACGGGACGACGCAAACGGACGCGATTTTGGTCGCGTTTGGTCCGTTTGCATCGGCAAAAGGACCCATATCCGGCCCATGTCTGCCCCTTTCTGGCCACTGCCCCAAACGGGCCGACGCATTGAGTCTGCCTGGCCAGGGTTTTTGACCATTTTCATCATTTTTCGGGCATGGTGGCCATAGTTTCCGACGCCCCCAACATTGCAACAAAACTAGTACCAGAACACAATAAAAACATAATCCCGGCCTCACACGGGCCATGTCTCCTGGTGTAACCAAATATTACAAATATCGGCCATCGGCCATGTCTCCAAGTTTACCCAAAATATTACAAATTCCGGCCATCGGCCATGTTTTTCCGGCCATGTTGGCCATAGTTCAACACAAATAAGTAGAAGGGACCGAGAATTGATCAAACTTGATCCATGTAGTACCTTTGCTTCTTCTCGTAGTAGGCCTTCTTCCTAGGAGTGAAGGTCGAGATATCCATGTCCATGATCCTGGCCTCCTCGGCGCGTAGGGCGAGTTCAAGGTCCTTGGCCTTCAGCTCCACCTCTCTGGCCTTCACGTCGGCCTCCTTTGCTCTTACCTCGACCTCCTTGGCCCTTGCCTCGGCCTCCTTGCCACTAACCTCGGCCTCCTGTGCTCTAGTCCGAGCGTTCTCCTCTTCGATGTCGAGCCTCTTCTTTTGCAATTCAAAGAAGAGCTTGGAAGCCGTCTCTCTCTCGAGGCGTTCATTTTCTCTCCTCTCTTCCTTCTTGTCACAGGTCTTATCCTTTTGGGATAGGAACCCATTCAAAGTCTCTTGCAACGCAAGGTTTGTTGCATCGTGTTTCAACTCGGCCTTCGAGTTGTTCTTCCCCTTGGCCTCCCATCCTTCTCCTTCTCCGTTGTGTCCTCTTCCTTATGAAAGGACAATGATGTCGCCTAGAGGGGGGGGGGGGGGTGAATAGGCGATTAAAACTTTTCCGGTTTAGGCTTGCTAATTGCGGAATAAAACTAGGTGTTTAAATTAACAAGCCGACAACTTAAATAAACTAGGCTCACCTATGTGCACCAACAACTTATGCTAAGCAAGACAAGAAACAAGGTGATAGCTATAGAACTTCAAGCACGAAGGCTATCACAATGTAAATTGCATAAGTAAAAGGCTCGGGTATAGAAATAACCGAGTCACGCTGAGACGAGGATGTATTCCCGAGTTCCTCCTTGTTAAGGGAGTACGTCTCGTTGGAGAGGTGTGAACTGACACAACGGTTCAACAACCACAAAGGTTTCACCTTCTTCTCCGATGAACCGCACCACAAAGGCTTGGTTCACCTTCCACTATCGGAATTCTTTCGAGGCGGAATCCGGAGCCTTTCAACAACAATCCGGGGTACAACCCACAACGGGATTGGGGGCTCCCGAACGGCTTTCAACAACAATCCGGGGCACAACCCACAACGGGATTGGAGGCTCCCGAATGGCTACAAGTGACCACCAAGGGTCCAACTGATACGTCGCCAACGTATCTATAATTTCTTGTGTTCCATGCTTATATTATACCAATTGCTTCATGTTTTATTCACATTTCATGGCATTTTTATGCATTGTCTAGGACTAACCTATTAACAAGATGCCACAGTGCTAGTTCCTGTTTTCTGCTGTTTTTGGTTTCAAAAAGTTGTTCTGCAAATATCCTCGGAATTGGACAAAACAAAAAGCGAAGTTCCTATTTTTCCGACACGTACACGAAGTCCGAAGGAGAGACAAAGGGGGCACCGAGGCTCCCTCCCCATACCACTGCGCGGGTGGGCCCCCTGGCGCGCCGCCATGTGGGGAGGAGCCCTCGGGCCTCCACCGACCATCGTCCTTTCGCCTATTTATTGCCCCCGACACAAAAATCCTAGAACAATCAGTCATATTCCACCAAGGGTTCCGCAGCGCCGCTGCCATCGACGACAAGTTTCGGGGGACAGAAGTCTCTGTTCCGGCACGCTGCCGGGACGGGGAAGTGCCCCCGGAGTCATCTCCATCGACTCCACCGCCATTTTCATCGCCGTTGCTGTCTCCCATGATGAGGAGGGAGTAGTTCTCCCCCGAGGCTGAGGGCTCTACCGGTAGCTATGTGGTTTATCTCTCTCTCCCATGGTGTGATCTTTATGTGATCATGAGCTTTGTAATCTAGTTGAATAAGTAGATGTTACTCTTCATCTATTATGCTACTCAAGTGATTTTATTAATGTGATCTCCGGAGTCACCTTGTCCCACGGTGTGAAGATGACAGTGTGCGCACCGTGTGTGGTTCTTAGGCTAAAGTTTCCATAAATACTATCATGAGTTATAATTTGAGTTGGATGTCTCCATGAAATTGTGGCATTTGTTTACTCCGACTTGAGGTGTGCTTTTGCAACCCTACGCAATGAATGGTGTTCGTTATCCAACCGGAGTGTGGTTCAGAGTAGCATAGTGAAGAGTAGTATTTATTTATTCAATTATGTTGTCATTGTTGAGAGTGTCCACTAGTGAAAGTATGATCCCTAGTCCTTGTTTCTAAGCATTAAAACACCGTTTACAACAGGTTCTGCTACATGTTTGCTTGCTGCCATTTTTATTTCAGATTGCAATTACTACTTATAATCATCCATATTACTTGTATTTCACTATCTCTTCGCCGAACTAGTGCGCCTATACATCTGATAAGTGTATTAGGTGTGTTGGGGACACAAGAGACTTCTTGTATCTTAATTGCAGGGTTGCTTGAGAGGGACATCTTTGACCTCTACCTCCCTGAGTTCGATAAACCTTGCGTGATTCACTTAAGGGAAACTTGCTGCTGTTTTACAAACCTCTGCTCTTGGAGGCCCAACACTGTCTACAAGAATAGAATCGTGCGTAGACATCAAGCTATTTTCTGTCGCCGTTGTCGGGAAGGTAAGTGTTGGAAGGTATCTCCTTTAGATTCTGCAATTATTTCTTTTTGTCTCTTGTTTTTATTTTCACTAGTTAGGCTTAATGGAAAACAACAAAAAAATTAGAGATCTTTATGAACTTTATGTTGAATTAGGACATGATGCCTTTGAAGAGAAAATTAAAAAACCTATGGAGGCTTGTTTGCATAATAGTGATAGCAATGTTATTAGCATGAATTCTTTGAACACCATTATTTCTAATGCTATGGAAAAGTCTAAGCTTGGGAAAGCTGGTTGTGATGAATATGATATTTTTAGTCCCCCAACCTTTAAGGAGGAAATTTGCTTTGATGATACTTTGCCTCCAATATATGATGATTATAATCATTGTGATGTTTTCAGCCCACCTACTATTGAGGATATAGTTTATGTTGATTATGATATGCCTCCTATATATGATGTTTACAATGATGGATATGATATTTTCAGCCCATCTACTATTGAGGATAAAAATCATTTTGATTATTCTATGCCTCCTATTTATGATGATTACCATGATGGATGTGATACTTTTACTCTCACTATTACTAATGATACTGTTTATGCTTATGTGGAGAGTAATGATACTTTTATGCATGTGGATCATGATAAGAATGCTCTATGTGATAGCTATATTGTTGAGTTTATTCATGATGCTACTGACAATTATTTTGAGAGAGGAAAGTATGGTTATATGCTCTTCTATATTCAACTCTTATACATATGAGAGCATCATAAAAAAATTCATGCCTAGCTAAAAGGGTTTAAAGAAAAACGCTTATGGGAGACAACCCATGGTTTTTATTTTCTGTGATTTTGCTTTTTATTTTATTTTGAGTCAAGGTGTTGCTTACTTCTGTAACAACTCCTTTGTATCTTTATTTTATTGCATTGTTGTGCCAAGTAAAGTCTCTAGTTGAAAGTTGATACTATATTTGGATTTCTGCACAGGGACATATTTTTGCTGTCCACGGTTTTGAGCTTTATTCACTCCAGAAAAATTGAAAAATTCTGAAAATATTCACGCATGATCCTTATATATGTACGCAACTTTCATTAGTTTTGATTTTTCGCATCTGAGCAAGTTAAGTGACTCGAAAAAATTCGTCTTTCCAGACTGTTCTGTTTTTGACAGATTCTGCCTTTTATTTTGCATTGCCTCTTTTACTATGTTTGATTGGATTTCTTTGCGCCGCCATGTGGGGAGGAGCCCTCGGGCCTCCACCGACCATCGTCCTTTCGCCTATTTATTGCCCCCGACGCAAAAATCCTAGAACAATCAGTCATATTCCACCAAGGGTTCCGCAGCGCCGCCGCCATCGACGACAAGTTTCGGGGGACATAAGTCTCTGTTCCGGCACGCTGCCGGGACGGGGAAGTGCCCCCGGAGCCATCTCCATCGACTCCACCGCCATCTTCATCGCCGTTGCTGTCTCCCATGATGAGGAGGGAGTAGTTCTCCCTCGAGACTGAGGGCTCTACCGGTAGCTATGTGGTTTATCTCTCTCTCCCATGGTGTGATCTTTATGTGATCATGAGCTTTGTAATCTAGTTGAATAAGTAGATGTTACTCTTCATCTATTATGCTACTCAAGTGATTTTATTAATGTGATCTCCGGAGTCACATTGTCCCACGGTGTGAAGGTGACAGTGTGCGCACCGTGTGTGGCTCTTAGGCTAAAGTTTGCATAAATACTTATCAAGAGTTATAATTTGAGTTGGATGTCTCCATGAAATTGTGGCGTTTGTTTACTCCGACTTGAGGTGTGCTTTTGCAGCCCTACGCAATGAATGGTGTTCGTTATCCAACCGGAGTGTGGTTCAGAATAGCATAGTGAAGAGTAGTATTTATTTATTCAATTATGTTGTCATTGTTGAGAGTGTCCACTAGTGAAAGTATGATCCCTAGGCCTTGTTTCTCTCAAGTTGAGCTCGATGATGACGATCTTGACTCTCTCAAGTTGGAACACCTTTCTTGATTGTGCTTGCTAGCACATGCTTGGTGAAGACTTCTCCAAATGCTCCCCATACTCCATTATGGGAGGGCCTCGCTAAGCGATCAAGTTACTCACTTGAGAGCCCCTCTTGATAGTACGCCGTCTTCATGTCTCCTTTGCAAGCTTCAATCAAATGATATCTTCCGAGATGCATCATATTGAGCTCGCACTTCATCTTCTTCTCTCGATATGTATGATGGCTTGGAGATAAACATGATTGTTCACTCAATCTTTTTTTTCAAGTCATACTTGCAATAAGCTTAACTCTACACATGACCATTCTTCATATAAACCCTTGAATAGAGCATTGGTCATCATGTCATCTTCAAGGGTCCAACACATGAACTACTATTTTTTCCCATGGACAAGATCTATAAGAATATCTCAATGTAAACATTAGTCCATAAGGATTGTCATTAATTACCAAAACCACGCATGGGGGCAACATGGACTTTCACCTTATCACCGGCATGTCCCGCTTTCTTGAGGGAGGCGTACAGGTCCTTCCACTTCTGCTGGTCTTTCAGGGTCTGGTAGCAATGGGTCAAGTTGAAGGTCTTCTTGTGTTGAGCCTTGAAGAGATCCAAAGCTTGCAACACTTGTTCCTTGCTTCCATAGCCACTTTGCGGCCGGGCTTCAATGTTGTCAACAGAGCTGCAAAACTTCCTCATCTCCGCTTGAATGTGGAGCCACCTTTTGGAGATCGATACCTCGGTCCGCAGCGTCTGAATGTTGTTGGGTGGAAGGATCCGACACTCATTGTAGCGCTTGGTGAACCGACCTCAATATGTCGACCCTCTTTGCTCGGCCTCGAGGATTTGGTTGGTTCCAACCTCGATCCACGACTCGCAAATGAGCACGTCTTCTTCCGGCGTGAATGAGGCGCCTCTTTGGCTGATCTTCCTCTTCATGGCCGCGGCGACGACATCGAGCTCGTCGAAAACCGGCTCATGGTCGATTTTGATCACATCGGGGCCGGTCGGGAGAGTCTCATCATCTCCGGCATTGTAGTCGTCGTCAACGTACTCGCCGTTGTCCTGGACCATGTCGTGGAGGACGTCCTCCTGGTAGTAGGGGTAATCCTCCTCGTAGTACCTGGGTCGCCCGACGATGGTAGCATGGGTAAATTGCCGAACAGGTTACGCGCCGGGGCGACCGCTGTCGGGGCAGCTGCACGCGCTTTGTCAGTCTGCGGCGCGGGAGAGTTTGCGCCCAAAGGTGTCGCCGGCGCGTTGAGATCGAGGGTATGTACCTCGACCGACTCGCCTGAGGAAGTGGAAACCCGCGACGGCATGGTTCCCGGGAGGAACCCGTACGCAGGAGATGGTGCGGTCGCGTGCGGTCTCGACCTTGGAGGTCGAGCCGTGGAAGCGTTGGAGCTGGCCGCCGCAGACGAGACCCCGACCGCCGCCGCAGTTTGCTACCCCAACCGCGACCGCGGACGGGGTAATTCCAATGAGGAGGAGGGCAGCGGTCGTGGCCTTGGTCACGAGGTCAGAGGTGTCGTCCTCGCCCTTTGCCTCGTCGGTGGCCTTCTTGGCGGCGTCGAGCATGTCCTGCTACAACCTCTTCCTCCGGAGGCCCCGCTTTTGCGTCTCCGCGGCCCTCTGCTCTGGTGTGAGCTCCTTCTTCACCTTCTTTTTAGCTTGGGGCGCGGCAGGCCCAGCGGCGGCAGGCCCAGCGGTGGCGGCCATGGCTAGGGCTGGAGTTTTGGGAGAGAGAGACCGGAGTGTGAATTTTGCCTCTCAAAGCGGACCGGAGGAGGACACAAAATCGCTCCGCTCTCTTCCGGGTCCGACGCATCGGTGGCCCAAATTTAGGCAAGGAATGCGTCGCGGCGGACAGAAAAACGGACCGCGGTCCGTTTGCGTCGCCCCGTTGGGCCTTGTTTTTGGCCCTCGCGGACAGCGACGGACCGGCGCGAACTCAATGCGTCGTCCGGTTGGAGTCATCCTAACTTTTTAAAAACATTTAAAATTGTTTTTCTAATGGCACTCGCCACTCTGTCCCTCCTTCCTCCCTGCATTCGCCTCCGGCGCCAACTCTGTCTTTCGCAGCGCCACTCCATCAGAAGGCCCATCCCGCATACGCCGCAGGTGCCATCGACCGTAGCAGACGAGCGCCTCCTCCGGTACCATCTCGGCGCCCGACTCCACGGTTGCCGCTCCTCTTTCCGCACCCAGGGCAGCTCTGTGTCACCCCGACCTCAGTGACCTCGCCTCCGGCCACCCCCGCCGCCGCGCTCCTATCCACCGGTTGTTTCTTTCTCGCCTTGCCGTGGACTTCCTCTCCATCTTCTCACGGTCACGGGGGACGCCCGCCCCGCTGCTCTCCTTAGTGTCACAAGCTTCTCTCTCGCCTATCTGTTAGCGGTTTGATGAAATGGCTCTGAGAAAACTGCTTTTAGCGGGTTGCAGTGGGGAGTCTGGTTGCTGCTTCGGCTGCAAATGCTGCCAGCCTTGGGATTCTCTGGTGAGGGAGCATTAGGCACCAATTTTGTTCTGTTCTTATCGCTCTTGAATAAGGAGGTGGTAGTGCTCTCACCTCTCAGTTGTCATGATGTGGTTGCTAAATGGTTAATCTTGTGAAGCTACAATACACAAATTAATCAATGAAGCTTATCTGAGTAACTAAACTATCTCATGCGTTTCTGTTCAGATCAAGATTTGCCATACGGCACCAAAAGGACATGTCGCGGCTTTCGGTGGATTCCCCTGCACTGCACGTGGGTTTCTCTGAAATTACATATGCCTGGTGCAGCTTTGCTTTTCCCAAATCTTTTCTACTCCAGGTTTTTTTATGGGACAAAATGATCATTGTTATAGACTGAAATGAAACAGGGTTCGATGTGGAGGACACTTCAGTGTTAGGCCGTGATAATATCGAAGGGCTGGACGCTTCAGCTGCGTTCGTCGCAAACCTGCTGTCCTCCGAGCCGTCGATGGTAGTTATATTTCTGAATATGAACTAATTTTACTTTGACATTAAAAAACATGTTTGTGTGCACATGCACACCTATTAGAGAATTTCTAAGGTTAATAAGGTTGACATGCGCTATTTATATCTGAAGTTTGTTGCAAATATATGTCTTAACTCTATTGAGAGCCAGCGTTATATGTTTTTTCCAAGATGTAATATGTATTGCTGAAGTTTTTAAGTGAGTGACGTTTACTGGAATTGGCAGGCCGTTGATCCGAACTTCTATTTTCGATTGAATGGCTAAGTGAGTGTCGAGTTGTGTGTCTTTTTTTCCCTCCAGCTATAGAGTTGCAACCAGATTTATAGGCTTTTTAGTTGATCGTTGTATACTTAGTATGCTGAAACTGCTGCTTGTGCTAACAGTAGTCTGGGTTTACCAAATTTAAGTTAGAATTGGATAAGTTTATTTGACTTTACTTTCTTGTAGAAGTTGTAACGTTATGCAGTAATGTAAGGGCTGCACCTCATATGGAGAAGTTTACTTTTTTGCTTTTCTGGTGTTGCTTTGGGCCTTTTATTGGTCACTAAGAGCATGCTACTTCCCAGCTCCCGTGACTTTAGCTTCAGTTGTAGTGAAATACAGTATGATAGTGTCGATTCTGCAAGCCGTTAGTCAACACACTATCTATAAAAAATCAAACATATACACTCTTGCAAAGTACTTTGAGACTATCTAGGCCATGTTGAGGCTTCTCGTTTACTGCTTGTTGCATTTCTGGCCTTTTTGGCAAGCCTAAAATGGAAAATCTCTTAATGAGGTAATCCTTGCAAACCACTTGTTCTTTTTGAGCTAGGACCATCGGGACTTTCTCTTGCCTGAATTAACACTTACGCATCGTAGGTTTGTTATTTTCAGCTGGGTCGTAAGCTAATGAGGCTGTTATGGATCATTTGTCAGCTCTTAGCTGCTCTCCTGTGCTTGGAGTGACAAAATGCACATTGGATGTTAATCATCGCCATAGCAAGAAAAAACATGGTTTAAAAAAATCAACACTTGGAACTATTTATTTGTATATTATGCAAACATCGAAACTTTCCATCCCGCTATTGTTTTGCAGGCTGTGCCATTTTTTTGATTGTTCCCAGTAGGACCTGATCTGCAGCCATCTTTCCTCTGCTGTTACTCAAGATATGTGCGCCAGGGTGTTACAGATCTCCATATGTGTTATCTGGTAGAGTAGACCATGGAGAAGTTAAGTGGTATTATGGATGACTATGAAAGTGTGCAAACAGTTCTTTCTCTCTTTGTTTTAATGGGTGTTTTCTACCCAGTCCTGCAATCTGGCATTTATTTCATTTGATGACCGATCCAATCGATCGATAGCTTATTTCCTTCATAAATTTGGGAGATTGCATGACTGATAATCTTGGTGTGTTCACAGAATGACCTCCATTGAATGGAATCATGAAGATACAATGATCAATTTGCAGCTAGCTTCTAGGAGATACACGACCGACGCGAAGATTGCGAGTGACATTACCAAGGCGAAGAGTAATGGCCGGATCTTAGGCCTAACCGTGTCTTGTGAGATTGTCCATCGCAGGAGTGATGTATACGAAAGATATTACTTGAAGTTGTCTTCAAGATATAAGTAGAATCTTAGTCAATAAGAGATAATTGTTGCTTTGTATGTATTCGAGTTATCTATATATTTTTAATTATAAAGTTACATCTATCTATTATATACTAAAAGCAAAATGAGTAAGTGTTTTGAGCCACCACATTAAGCCACATCATCTAAATTAATTTTAGTGGTTAGATCTAAAATATATGGCTAAGATTTAACAAGAGATTTATTGTTACCTAACCAATTAATCCACAACATATACGTACCAGCATGTTGCACGTGAATTTTTCCCGAAAGTTACATAACCAATTAATCCACACACATATACGTACCAGCATGGTGCACGTGATTTTTTCCAGATCCAGAAAAAGCTGATTGGACATTAGCTGTGTATTTAATCTAACTTGGACTCTATTTTTTCTTTTTTCGACCGATCAATCGTGAAAATGGCAGGCCATATATACTGTTCTGCCGAAAAAAATAGGATGGGCCTATGATGTGGTTTTCCAAATTAAAATTGCTGCTTCATCACGATTAAAAAATGAATCTTCTAAAATATATGGCTAAGATTTAACAAGAGATTTATTGTTACCTAACCAATTAATCCACAACATATACGTACCAGCATGTTGCACGTGAATTTTTCCCGAAAGTTACATAACCAATTAATCCACACACATATACGTACCAGCATGGTGCACGTGATTTTTTCCAGAAAAAGCTGATTGGACATTAGCTGTGTATTTAATCTAACTTGGACTCTATTTTTTCTTTTTTCGACCGATCAATCGTGAAAATGGCAGGCCATATATACTGTTCTGCCGAAAAAAATAGGATGGGCCTATGATGTGGTTTTCCAAATTAAAATTGCTGCTTCATCACGATTAAAAAATGAATCTTCACATATTTGTGCGTATACGCATGTACAGTACGTGCCAGCAGAGTGCACGCACAACTTTCGTGAACTTTCAAGAGAGAAAAAAAACTGATTGGACGTTAGTTGTGTGTTCAATCTAACTTGCACTCTACAGTCAAAAAAATCTAACTTGCACTATCTTTCTTTCTTTGAGAACTATAACTGATCAATCATGAAAAGCAAGGTAGGGCATACCGTTTCTTCCGAAACAGAAAAAAAGCTGCTGGTACATGTACCAGTTATATGTGTAATGTGTGTGCATCAGTTAACTACTTCGTGAATTTTTTTGTAACCACAGTGTATGATATCGACATACAAATAGGGGTACAGACTGCACAAAGGTTATTCTGGGAAAATATATTTAAAACTTTTAAAAACAATTAAGAAAAAACATGCATCTACTCAATAATATACTCCGTATGTTACAAGCTTGCACACTCCCGATAAAAAGTAGCAAATCAGAAACTATACTCATATATATACATTTGTCTTTCTGTGTAGTTCAAAACGTAAACAATTTGCATTGAATTTTTTCACGATATATTATTGCGAACATATACGACCTGTTTCCAAAAAAAAATCTTACCTTTTGATATTTTAAAATAGTGAGATCACTGAATCTCAGGAGCACCAAATCTGAAAGGGAGCAGTCAGCTGCAAAAAGTTATTTTGGCTCCTGAACTCCAATGATCACACTATCGATGGCAATGCCATTTTTGGTTCAAAATAAAATCTACTTTAGTGAGACCATGTCGATAATTTTAATGTGGGTAATTGCACAATATAGATAAATATTGTAACAGTTTGATAAAATAATTTAAACGGATATGAGGAAGAACTATCTTGCATATTTCGAACACACCGGCAGAGATTCCGAACCCTATTGCACACATGCCACCAAGTTCCTCCGACCACCTCCCCGATGATCATGCCAACAAAGGATGACAAATGGTTGGATCCTTCAGTAGGGTGAGAAGACATGCTATGAAAAAATTATAATTGGTGGCATAGAAAAATGGAGGAAGATGAAGTCGATACAAAGTCTTATGTTTGATACCTCATGGTTTTGAAATTTTCAACATCGATGAACCTAACACTAAGCTAGCAATGGGAACATCAACTTCCATTTAAAAGATAATCTCCCTTAATCAGACACAGATGATAAAATTTAGGGGGTTGATATTTGGTGATCAGAGACACAAGCACCTCCCTAGCCATCCAACCACACACTTTAAGACATCTACATTTCAAACTTCGAATTTAAAACATAGAATAATATATGAATGGTCGCAAAACCGACTCATCAAAAAACTTTTAAATGGAATTCCATGAATTCGTGATCCAGAAATTAAAGAATTTCTTCACCAAATCATTTATGTCGACGTTAGAGGCGTACTATTTCTTCTCACATAATGTGATATCCATAACATAATATTATTTCTCATAAACTTTCAACATACTGAAGTCGATGAGCTCAGAATTGTTATTGTTAATTCAACAAAAATATGAAGAATTTCTAACTATATAATATTGATATTAATCCCACACTGCACCATATAAAAAAATATGTTTAATAATCTAATATCAGACACAAATGACACATATGTTTGTTCAGGGAAATGACATCATAATCCTTAGCCTATAAATTAATGTTGATTAGAGATACTAGGTACCTACATATCAGAAATTCACTTAGGCACCCTGGTGCATATGAACCTGGTATTTGAAAAAGATATTTCAAAATGTCAAATAATCTGAACCAAAATTTCACGGATACATCTTCATATTATATGTGCTCACAAAGTCGATTCACCAAAAACCGATAAATTTTGTGCCTTATGTAAGAAAGACAAAAAAAAAGTGTCGTTAAAGCCTCATTTTAGCACCAAATTTTGTGTTTTCAATACAAGCCACAGAAAATGTCGGTTATTCATGAAACGACATTGTCAACACATAACATGTTACGATCTATGCGTGAACATTTTTTCCCAAATTTTTTAACATTTCAAAATATGTGCAAAATGTATTTTAAATAAAGGGTGCATATGCACCCAGGAGCCAAAACACCACTCCCCATGCATATGATATATCTAAATTTATGGTGGTGGTAGAGTTGTATGAGTTCGTAGGACATGATATGATAGCAGATTAAAATCAATTTAATTTGTTAGATTTTTCAAGATGCTAAAGACGATGCCCTCGCATTTGCGAGGGCCACCTTGCTAGTTATATACTAAAAGCAAAATGAGTTAGTTTTCGAGACACCACGTTAAGCCACATCCTCTTAATTATATTGATGGTTAGATCTAAAATTAATGGTTAGGATTTTCAATCACAACCATGAGATTTATGTAACAGACAACACACGTAATATATATACGTTTGGGTCCAACACGTTATTTCAACAAAACAAAACAAAACTAACACGCCTCGCACACGTACGGCCGGAACGCACATATATGCAAGGGTTGTACATTGATTAATTAACGTGTACTACTAGGACACACATCCACTCCCAGAAAAAAAATTCACTCCGAGAAAATATAGAGATTTGACCGTAACAAAATTTTGCTTCTTCGGACCCTTGCCACATCTGCTCCGGCTCTGGGTACCAGCCACATCTGCCCTCCCGAACCTGGATCATGGATGCACAGCACATGCACTCTGGGAGCTGATTGTGATCTTTTGCAAGTATCACTAGCATGCGTTACGTGGAATTACATCGGGAGATGGTTACCTTCACACATGGTATAAAGCATCAGCCAAGCTCTAATTAATATCCACCACGATCC
Source organism: Poa pratensis (assembly GCA_947311845.1). Taxonomy (NCBI): domain Eukaryota; kingdom Viridiplantae; phylum Streptophyta; class Magnoliopsida; order Poales; family Poaceae; genus Poa; species Poa pratensis. The sequence goes on along the minus strand of CAMZMU010000063.1, from coordinate 145,376,790 downwards.
TGTCTTAGGTGAACGCGTTGGAACGAAACGCCCGGTTGCTGCTTCCTAAACACCATTCTTCCTACTAATCATGCTTCAGAATTGTAATTTAGAACCATGGTATTATTTTCTGGACATGGTTGTATTCATAAAAGATCGATGTTTTTTTGAATATATGGTATCTAGGCTCATACTAAATGTGCTCATTGATTAAATCTAAAGTTGCTCAACGGCTTACTATGAACTTTCTACAAGATAATGCCACTGCATTGGGTTACCAGAAATTTATATAATTAATCTTATGTCAATGAGATTTAGAAAGCATTGGGTCACCGAAAACAAAATAATTATTGATGAATGTCACCATATTCATTTCTTTTAGATAGGGTTACCAGAAATGTATATAATTAATCTTATGTCATTGAGATTTAGCAAGCATTGGGTCACCGAAAACAAAATAATTATTGATGAATGTCACCATATTTATTTCTTTTAGATACTATAGTAGCTTTGCATGGTCGAAACTTGTAGTTTTATCAATTTTAAGTCCTTTTCTATACAACACAGAAACTATGTAAATATTAAAGAGAATGCCAAAACTTTCTAAATGTTGCCTCTGTAGAAATAAAATTATGTCAAGAAAACATTTGCAACACCACGGTTTTAAGATAATTTCGTCCGTAAAGAAAATTTAGATAAAGTCTATTTGTATTTTTAAGCTGTATTTCATGGACCGTTAGCATGCATGATAATTTCTTAATAGGTCTCATATTTCGGTTTTAAAACTTTGGCTCGAAGAAATACAACCTGCCATTTTAGGTCTGCATACCTTCAGCTAAATATTCTCTCTACATAGAGCTGGTTGAACCCATGCACCTTTTTCTTATGTTGTGTAGTCAGATATGTCACATTTATTATATATTAAAAGCACATAAATTGGTGCCAAATTAAAATTTTGAAATAGTTGTGTGACTAGACATGACAACATCTGAGTAGCTTTGTAGATCACATGGACTCAGGAGTTGGGAAAATATGACATGAGTACAGATTGATGCAAATAGCACTACCAACATTATAAAACCGTGACATGACATTTTTGAAAATACGGCATATTCCGCCACAAATTAATATGTTTAAACTTTTTTCGCACATATTATTTCACTTACCATTACATTTTTGGTCTCCATAAACAATCTAATTAAGAATTCCATGCTTTTACTATCACTGAAACCTTAAATAAAATTCATAGATCCATTTAATATGTTAAAGATAATGCCCTCGCATTTGCGAGGGCCACCTTGCTAGTTTCAGTTAAAGAAGAATGGTGTTATTTTGTATTATTACATGGCTATCTCTTTTTTACATGTAGCTTTCATCTGTTTTATATTTACATTTGCGACAAGAAAAATAACTTGCAGTCCTTGCAACGCGCACCCATTCAACTAGTATTGTTAATTGTGGTAACTAACTGGTAGGATCAGAATTATTTTTCTCAAGAACCTTCTGTGGTGACCTGGAGATGAAAAGCAGATGAAAATCACAGTGATAACCTGATGCTTCTATTACAATTTGCACTTTTGCTATGTTACATGCTTGCATTGCCTTAAGTTTCCTTTATATGATCTCTTCCCTACATGCTAATAGCCTCTTCTGGTTTGCCGATAGCCCAGGACTATGTTGGCCTCATCATCACCTGCTTCTATCCATGTTTCAATTCATGCGAGCCAGGATCTGAGCAGAGCAAAGGCATCAGCGGCTTTTCCAGGTACAGAAGGTAACTCTCCTGTATGCCTGTCTGTCTGTCTGTCTGTCTGTTTGTATGTACATGCTTTGACTTGTTAAATTACAACCATGGAAGATTCTTATGGTGTCGATACATCATCATTGTTGAAACTGTATGGTGCGGTGCTTGAGCAGGTTGTGCTCGTGCTGCTGACCTGGGCAGATTCATAGTCCTGACCAAGACTCCGCAGCCGGTTCAGTTCGGGCAAAATCTCTTTCCCAAGATCCGGTCTATCCTTCTTTCTTAGCTCTGCACATTTCAAAGCTAGCTGTGCGAATGCCAGGGCCTCTTCCACTGGCCAGTCCGTCACCGTCGGATCAAGTATCTCTTGGAAGGCTCCTTTCTCGATGGCATGCTCGACCTGGTGTGTGAGGCCCATGGGTGACCTGGCCGTGATGATTTGGAGCAGCAGGATGCCGAAGGAGTATATGTCGGACTTGGTGGTGAGCATGCCTGTCTGCTGGTACTCGGGGTCAATGTAGCAGAACGTACCGGCTGTAGATGTCATCCTGTACTGTGTGGCTTCAGCTATGGACTGTGGCACCAGTCTTGCGAGGCCTACGTCTGCGATCTTGCTGACAAAGTTGTGGTCGAGGAGGATGTTGCCAGGCTTCAGGTCTCGGTGGACAAGTGGTTCAGGCTTCGCCTGGTGGAGGAAGAGGAGGCCGGTAGCGATGTCGGCAGCGATCCTGAAGCGGATGTTCCATGGGATTGGTTTGGTGTTGCCTTTTCTGCAGAGCCGATCTTCTAGGCTTCCGTAGTCCATGTACTCGTACACCAGGCAGCCATACTCTGGGCAGGCTCCAAGCAATAGGACCATGTTTGGATGCCGCATGCTGCTAAGTATTTCAATCTGTAAATTGTCAATTGGCATGTGAGATTTAGCTTTATCATGCCTTCATTCACATAATTAAAAAGACTGAATTGGTAAATAAGGACCAGTACAAGAATATGTTGTCCCCCTAAACACAAAAAAGAAAACCTACTTTCTGATGTTAAACATAGCTGCTACATGTTAGAGAAATGATTGTCGCATGGTGTAAACACAAGTAATGCTATTTTATACATATGGTTCTAGTAATAACAGCCATTTTCTCAAAGTGGTACTGAATAGACTGAAAACTAATAAAGATTTAATAGGTATAACTGCATAAATATTAAGGATAGCACAATATCTTGTTGCTGCAATGCTGTATCATATTTACCTCTTGCTGAAATTGTTGCCTCCCCTGTGATGCGTCCGGTCTTAGGATTTTAATAGCGACATTAGTATGATCCAACACGGCTTTATAAACTGGTCCATATCCACCTTCGCCTATCTTGAGTGCCTTGTCAAACTTATGAGTGGCAGCTTCTATATCATCAATGGAATACCTCCTATACCGGAGATCCGTGTTCGTTGCTCTCCTTCTCTCTTCCGACTCGCGCTTTGCCTTCCATTCTGCTCTCAATCTCTTCTGCGCTTCGAGCTCTGCAATTTTTTGGGCAGCTTCAGCTGCCTCCAGCGCAGCTCTGCACTTTGCCTTCTCCATTTCAACAAGTGCTAGAGCTTCTTCTTCTGAACTCCTTAGATCTTGGTACATTTTAGACTCTTCCATCTTTATCTGGGATAGCTGAGCCGCCTGCGGTTAGATTTTTAATTCATTATATCAAGAGAGTTTAGTTGGATCAGGAAATGCTTGATGCTCAATTGCTCATAGTTAAGTCTAGCTGTGTAGAAGTAAAACCGTACCTTTTGCTTAGCGTCAATTGCTTCCTTACACGCGTTGTTATACATTTCCATTGTCTGCTTCAGCTCTAGTCTCAGTCGTCTCATCTCAGCTTCTACGTCCTTCTGTGTTCAGGTGAAACAAAATATGAATTAATGATCCAATACTTCACATGTTCAAATCAAGGTCCAGGTGCAAATTTTTGATTAATTCTAGAAGCTTGATGTTTACAACGCTCTTACCCCGGCCGAGCTTAGGCTTTCCATGGATACATATGATGATAGTTCCATAGAATCAGCGTAGTCCATGGAATTCAACTCCATGCTCATGGGAAAATCGACGTCATCTGAAAAAGAGCTGCGAGTAATGGAAGGCCTTGGTGGTGCGATGAAGTCGATGTAGTCGTCGAAATCCTTCTGCGGTGCTTGCCTACCAGACAAGAGATGCCTATCTCTTGTTGGGGCCTTTGCGTAGGCAGATAGTCGGTCCACTGATGTTCTACTTGTCCTCGGCGATGATGGATTAGAAAACTTCCTCCAGTCTCTTGACGATCTATTTTACAAAAAAGAACGAGATTGTTGCTTATATTTACGTCAAGAAGACACACGTTTTGGTGCGTGTTGAGAAAAGTTACATTAACAAGCTATTCAGCTTCAACATGGATGGTAACAAGTTTTGGTAACCAAAGTTATCTGACTGATAAGACATACTATTTTCTATCTATATCAAGTATGTGAGTGTTTACATTGCAGCTACCTACTTAACTTCAAACTACTCAATCTACTTTTTGAAGTGCTTTTTTTTCCTTTACAAACTTACCTTGCAAATGCATCGGTTTCTATGTTTGGTTGGGAGGTTTGCTTCGGGGGTAGAGTAGTAAATGGTACTGGACCTTTGGCTGCCTTGACTTGGATGGCCTTTCCTTTGTGTATTACATGCACCGTGCAATAATCAGGCGCCATCTTTATCAAGCATGTTGGTACATCAGGATTTCTAAATCTTCTGCACGGTGTAAAGTTCATGCCTGTGTTCAGTATAGGTATCAAAGGAATGCAATGTTGCACAACCATGGAAAATGTATGAGTATGCACCTGATAAATGTGTTCCTTGTCGATGCCCCGACTACGATATCTGTGATGGCGTTACCAGTGGCGTAATCAATTATTGCTTTGGAGATATCATTGCCATCCAAGATCACCTCATTCAGATGCATCTGCAATTTTCAATGGCAGCGTAAGTGAGTGTTACGTATGTTAATTGATTCTGTTTGCTTGTTATTGTTGTTGTTTTCACTATCCTCCTGCTATATTCCTGAAACGTTTTATTCCAAAAGTCCTGGTATTTATCAGCTAATCAAATAAAATTCAGTTCAATGTTTTTTCGTATATCTTCTGTGCTATATCGGCATGCTAATATGACATTAACGACATCTACCAATATGCCTTTTGTACTCAATTGTCACTCACCCCTTTACGAGCGCAGTAGCCTCTGTATGAGATAAAAAGCTGCGACATCTCTGCATCCGCGTCAACTCCGCGGCCTGGTTCTGCTGTCATATGTCCATACCATAATAAACGTTCATGAATTAAACTAGGTTAATAGGATAATAAAATGTTTATGCGTCTCCTTATGGAGTCAATAGCTATGGAGAGAAGCGAATATGCAGAAGTGTAACAACTATACAATCAGCCACATTCATTCCTGAACAACATAATATGCATTAATTGTCCAAGAAGGCTCCTACAATTTTTTTTTAGAAAAATGTAATTGTGTAGCATCATCTGTTCAATTGTTCATCACATGATAACATTATGCACATCTAATTATAAGAAAATCGCGTCAATCGTATAAATTTGATTGTTTCTCTTGTCATCTATAAATCACTACCTAATCTCAAACCTGCTGGTTTTCAGTAAATCTGTTTGATGTAATGTTCAACAGGATACCACAATATGGGTGAAACGGAAGATCATTTTGATCATAGGTTCAGCTTATAGGATGGTGTTGAAAACTTGAAATATAGCACAAAATTTCCTCTTATTTTGAGTTGTTCTTTTCCATGCAGATACATTTCAGAATAATGAGACGGATAAATGTACCAACCGTTCGGGGTACTTTGGTTGGTCCTTACATGGACCAACTGGAGGGTGCTGCCCCTCGCCAGGAGTCGATCCACCGCCCATTTCGCCGCTTGCTGGCTGTTCTTGTCCCTGTCAACGGCCACGATGGTCGAGCTGTCCTTCCCGGCCTCAGGCTCCCCGCTGTGCGACGCTGTCGAGAAGGCCGAGAGGTACATTTCTCACCTCGACGCAAATGACGCAAATCGGGAAATTGGTGTGCGGAGAGAGAGAGAGAGGCAAAAGGGAAATTTTGTCCCTCCTCCTCTCCCTTTGCTTATTTCTCCTGGGTCTCTCTCTCCTCGTCCCCTGCTGCTGCGACCAAGCCGGGCGAAACTGCAACGTTGTTTTAGGAAGTTGGTTCTTTTTTGCCCAGTTTGGGTGCAGCGTTGTCGTGAGAATTTTCTTAATTTTCTGTGGCTCCTGTTTCCCCGAATGTTATGTAAGGGGTGTGTAGGTGGAGGACGACTTGTTCAATGCCACCTTGTTGCTAATAATAGCAGGTGACAGGGAACGGAGGTATTTTGAATTCCTTCAAACTGTTTTCAACGCAGGTCTTTTGAATTTACTTAAACATATGAATCTGAAAAATGTGGCGAGTGTTGCAGAAAAAATTGTTTGGCTGGTTGTTGATGCATGCATTTGGTAATAGCTACCATATATGAAATTTCCATATCCATGAATACACACCGTAATTATGACAAGAGTGAAAGGTACCGGAGGTCACGAAGTTGCGCAGAAAGGAAGTATTGGTCACCAAGTTGCGAAACGTCAATTCTTGATCACCAAGTTGTGAATTTGCCAAACTTTGGTCACTCCGTCAAAACGGACGTTAATTTGGTGACGTGGCAGTCTGTTTTTTTACAAAAGACCCCTTGAACTTTTGTTTATTCTGATTGTTAGGTCTTTTTCAATATTTATTTTTGATATTTATTTTTGCCCAGGAGAAAGACGCTGACGCATGTAGCTTGCGGTGGATGGCCGCGCTGCTGCTCTCGCCGGCCCGGCTGCTCATCAGGCGCGCTGCGATGCCGTGCAAGCCGGCCGGGATGCGCACCAACTGTCCTCGTCGGCATGAAGACAAGGAGATCTTCCGCGGCAAGGACTAGCCATGTGCGGCGAGGCCGTGTGCGACGGTGCCGAGGACGTGGGCGAGCGGCGTTCCGCGTTCCCCACAGCAGCGCCTCACTAAATCCTCCACTGTCGTGACTGATTCCACCGATCCCCTCCCCTCACAGCCCCCGCAGGAGGCCTCCCCCGCCGCCACTAAGCCCGATCCGGAGATGCCGCCTCGGAGATCCCATGGTGGCGGCAAGCTCAAGAAGCCCATCACCGGCAAGCTCCTCGCCGCCGCAGAGGAGCGCCTCGCGCAGCTCCACGGCAAGTTCCGCCTGCACCCGTGTAGATTAGCGCGGCGGCGCGCGGCCGCGATTAGCGCCGGCCGCTGGTGCCGGCCGTCCGTCCTCGAACTGCCGTCTGTGTGCTGCTGTGCAGCAGGGAGCAGGGTTGCTCCTCCTATCCCCTGACCGCTGTGAGCGCTGGATCGCGGGCACGGCGCCGGTGCGGCCAGTCCCAAGTCCTTTTTTATCTTCAGCGCGCATGTAGATCCTTTTTTTCCTCTTCCCCACGGATTCTTTCTTTTGAAGGAATTGATTATTATTTCTCTGTTCTTCCTCTGTTCGCAATGACACTACTCACTAGCACGAACTGCTCCAGATTTTTTTTTCTCTGTTTGCACGACCACCATGGCCGACCTCAACTAGCACAAACTGCTCCAGATTTTTTTTCTCTGTTTGCACGACCACCATGGCAGCGTTGACTTTCTCTAGAAAGGAATAAAATCAAAGGGACCTAGCAATTGGAAGACACAAAATTTAAAGGTTTTTTTTGGCAAAAAACAGACTGCCACGTCACCAAATTAACGTCCGTTTTGACGGAGTGACCAAAGTTTGGCAAATTCACAACTTGGTGATCAAGAATTGACGTTTCGCAACTTGGTGACCAATACTTCCTTTCTGCGCAACTTCGTGACCTCCGGTGCCTTTCACTCTTATGACAACGTATAATTTAGCCGTCACGGGTGCAAGATACCGAGATCTAGTATAGCATTAGCTGACTTAATTGGTCTCATGTAACCATGCTGGTGCAGTTTGGGAAGTGATGCGTTCATAGTTTAATCTGCCATCTAATGACGAGTTGATAGATACATGGGAGGAGTGGTACGCAGAATTTGGAATTCCTTCGAATTGTTTGTCAACGCAGGTTATTTGAATTTTGTTAAACAACTTATGCATCTGAAAAATACAGTACGTGTTGAAGCAAAAATCGTTTGGCTGGTTGGTGATGCACATTTGGTAATAGCTACTGCCTCCGTTAGGAAATATGTGTCGCCGGTGTGTACACTTTTTTTGTACTGCGCTACTTCGTTTTGTCCAACAGTTTTTGTGGTCCGGAGGAAGTACCATATATGAAAACTTTATATCGACGGTACTTATGGCAATGAATAATTGAGCTGGCATGCGTGCAACGGATACTGAGATATACTAGCAAAATGCCCGTGCGTTGCAACGAGCGTGAAAAACTAAATTGAGTATTTAATTTTGACCATCATACATTATAATTTTAGCTTGCATTATTGATAAGAAAATTGTGTTAAGATGAAAATATAGATTTATCTCCCTGAACTCAGAACTCGAACCAAGAAACTGCTATCCATATGCTCCTAACCCAGTAGGGATCAGTCCAGGTTCAGCACCATATATAACACTTTGAAAGGATTTGGCCGTGCATTTGGAGGCCTACCAGTTAATTGACGCTGTATAAGTAAACAGTTTCGAAGAAATACTTAACAATATTCATCTACGACTTGTTTCCTCTTCCTTTTGTCAAGAAATTTTGTATCTGCTTTAGGTGAATCAACGAAGCTATGCGCACATAGGTTAGAAGTGCGCACTTACATTACATTATTGCAAGAGAGCAGCACCTGTGATTATCCCCAAGATAATCAGCAGTGAAGCATCACTGATTTGCTAATTCCTACAGGTGCTCTGAATATAGGTCGCATGAGTTCCGTCAATTAGCAATCACCTCGTTAATAGCTTCTTCCGCAGTAGCAAGCCGAGCAGGGTACCGATGTGTTCAGCGAGGGAGCGGTTAGGCCAGGGTACTGGCGCGCGTGCAAGCCTCCGCCGGCCGTCTGCGTGAGTGCGTGTACGCACGCACTGGAGGCCGGTCTGCATTTGCTGCTCCGCGACCGTATAGCCGGGAGCCCAGGTCGCATCTAGCTCCGAGGGAGTTCGGCGCGCGCCGGCCGGCATCCGGCGTGCGAGCAGGCCCTTCTAGTAGGGGAGGGGTACCAGACTACCAGTAACACGCCCCTGCGCCGGATCGATGCTCCGCCGCTCAAGATCCAGAAGCTCCGCCACAACGTCCTCGAGGCCGCACCCAGCGGCGAGCTCGGCATCAACCGGTTGCCAGGGACGGCGGCTGACCGGATGCACACAGCACAACACACACCACGCACGCGGCCGTCGTCCTGCTCTGTTTTCTCTCCATCTCGATCCCATCCGACGCTGTCCCTGGACCCCTGCTCTTCTCTTTCCTTCGGTCGTCGCTCCTTGAGCTCTGTCGTCGCTGCCGCCTCGAGCTATCCCTTGTCCCCTGCCCCGGCTCTTCGAGCTCTGCTGCCGCCGCCCGAGATCTCCTCGCCCCCCTGAGGAGAGGCAGCGAGCCGGATTACGTATTGGTCGGGAGGATTGGATTGTGGTGGCGGCGGATCTGGCGCCCTCAGGGCTTTCGGCCGGCGGCCACTGCATCTTCCATCGCAAAGAGAGAGGAGGAAGGGGATCACACTGGCGGTCGTCTTCCATCGCGGGGAGAGAGAGGACAGAGGGTATCTGGTGGAGTACGACGAGGGAGCTCCGATTCAACTTCCGGCTGTCGATCGAACCGGTACTTCTCACTTAGCGGTGGCAAACATGGAAATATGTATTATTTCTATAGGGGTAAAATTGGAAATAAAAATGACGTACCAACCATCACCTGAGGCCGTATTATATAGTAGAGATAGCATTTGCTGGAGTTAATAGGTCTCGTGTAACCGTGCTCGTGCAATTTTGGAAGTGATGCGTCCAGAGTGGAATCTGCGATCTAATGACAAGTTGATAGATACAGGGGAGGAGCGGTTGTTCACCATTTTATCCAAGGCCACCTAGAGGAACGTATGAATTATGATAGTGATGATACTCATCTGGAAGTCTCAAAAGAAATTAATCGATTTATTCGAAAACTAGGAGCTCATTGCACAACCAATGTTTATGAGCATTACAACTAATTATGCAATTACCCACACAAGCACAATCTAGTAAAGAAGTTTTAACTCTCTTTTTTCATACTAAAAAACCCATTGAATTCTCTCTGCTTGGGACAAGTCCTGCGCTGTCCTCTTCCTTATTGAGTGCCATGCCATTGTAGGATGATTTAACCGAGCTGAAAGTTCTTCTTAGTTTTGCTGTGGGAGCTCATGTGCCCACCATATGCTTGTGACGTACGGAACGTGATATTACAACGTTTACACGTGTACTCGGGCCTTTGTTCAGGCACTGTTGAGCTGGTATAGGCCGGTGCAACGTTATTCGGAAGAATAACATTTGGGGAACCCATCATCATTGGTTGTTTCCCCAGTCGTGCTTGTGAAGATTCCGGGAATGGGTAAGTATGAGCTGTGTTAAGAGGTTGAACATTGCCATAAAGTTTTTCATAGGGTGATGGCCTCAGGACTGTGTTCGGCTTCTGCTCCTGCATAGAATTGGACGTGAAAACGAGTTGAGTTTTCTTCTAATCTATCACTTAAGAATGCAACTAATGGTAGTAAAGTTACCCCATAGAGTGGCGCCCATCCAGCAGGATACTGGGAAACCGGGGATGAACTGAAAACTCCAGAAGATGAGTTAAGACTTGCATCCATAATGCGAAGGGGATTTCCTTGGCTAGAGGGAGTGACCTGCATGGAAAAGATCTATATTAGAACACACCGATTGGAGTAGTTAAAGCAATTAGTCAACTAATGATGCCCTACTATAACAAAGTTTATTTATCTCTAATGCACTAACCGTGAAGTAGGCCATACGACTTGTGTTATCCATGCTGGACAACAATGTGGAAGCCGGAGACATGGCTTGTGCTTCCGCTGCTGGGGCGATGGACATACTGCTCATAAATGGAGTTGAAATTGGCATTGAGCTGTTAAGTTTCTGGAACTGTTCCAGTGTTGGCATCGCAGTGGTTCCTCTGAAAGCTTCGTGCAAGGGAGAAACATACGAGATGTAGTCATCACTTTGTTCAAGTGGATTTCCTTGGATCATGGAAGGGACCTGCATGGAAAATATCTATATTATAATAGATCAAATAGTTAAAGCATTTACTCACCCAAGAATGTAGAGATGTGGCCACTATAACACCCATGTACATCTCGAATGCACTAACCGTGAAGCTGGCCGAAAAAGAACTTGCACGATCGGCCGGTGCAACAAGGATGGAATTAGAGGAGAGTACTGGTGGAGGAAGCTCTACATCCATGTTGTATGAGAATGTGGAATGTCCGGTGGATGGAAACATGGCTACTTCTTCAGATTCTGGGATGGTGGGCATACTATTCATAGATGGATTTGAAAATGAGTTGTTAAGCTTCTGGAACTGTTCTAATGTTGGCATCGCGGTCGTTCCTCTCAATGCTTCATGCAAGGGAGAAACATACGAGATGTAGTCCTCACTTGTGTGACTTTCATTTGGTTCCATGGAAGGCTAATCTAATACCAGAAATATTTTTTCTTTGCCTACTTATTCTGCTAGCACATGTGATTTCTGAGCTAAGTAGTCGTGCTCTTTATAGTGGTCATTTAGCAAGAGGGCCATATTTTTTCGTCCGTTGGAAATTATTATTCATATCTAGAATATATGATTACAAAATATTATGTGTATTCTTAATAAATGGAAGATAAGATTTACATATTTACAAAATCTTTTTGTCAAATCTTTTTGATTTGTGCATTGACAAAAATATATATTGCTACTACATATGACATGGAAATGGAAATTTCATTAATCCGTGTGCAATTTGAGATTACACGTGCTAATGCGACATCTGAGTCATAGTAAAAAAAGGAAATATTGCCTAATGGAATGAGAGAATCGACCGGTTAATGAAAAACCGGTCAAAAACCGATGCAGACACCCTCACAGACCGTCGAGGAACACAACAACCTCGAGGGAACACACAACCAACATGTCTACCAATACAAACTATACGCACAAACCGCAAATCGAGTATCGTCATCGAGATTGTCAATCGATGTCCTCGCCATCATTCCTCCGTGAGCTAATGACCTTAACTTTACCCAAGAATGACCATCCAAGATGCCTTTGATGTCGCAACGTCCTCGTGAAGCCAACATCGATCCTTCACGTAGATGACTCGCAACTCCTATTATGATGACGAACGCTAAAGAGGAGGGTATGCAAGATCCATGTCGAGCTTCACATTCAGACCAACCATTGCATGTCATCATCACCACTTGAAAGACGCCACAACGGCTCTGAGTTTGAAGCTGAAAAATCCAATACAAAAATCATCAATGAAGTTGGGAAGACGATTAACAAGTCTTGTCACGATCAAAACTTTACTCGGCAATGACATCATTGTCGCGCTATCTGCCATGTGGAACTCACACATCACCGGCTGATCACCTGCCAACCAACCACCTTGTCGAACCACGGGTACCTCCAACGAGAACCAACTCCAAAATGATACAACCAAGAGGGAAACATGACAAAAACGTCAGTAATGTCCAATCCGGGGAATTACGGACCTATGGTTTCCCACAAAGCATCGCTGGCCGGAGACAGTATAAGTTACACGCCTCCAGCGAGGTAACAACCACGTGACCACCGGGCCATGATGCTACATAGGGAGATTTGTCTATGATGTTGTGCCACAAAGGGGAGAGAGGAACAACACACACGCCGTCGTGCCGCCTAGGTCGCTGCACCATTCAGGGAGCACCGTCCTCGGTAAAGAAATTGATGGCTGCCATGCCTTGAACCAAAAACGGGGACGAGGGGAGGGGGAGGGGGAGGGGGTGAGAGCTAAATAACAAAGCCGCGGTGGGTCTTTGGCATGGGTTTAGCTCGACCGCATATTTCGGCGGCGGAAAGGGGGTGGAAGGAGGGACGAAACTCGGAATATGGTGGCTAGGGTTTTTTCCCATGTTGCCCTGGGAGCGACGAGGGGGTGTTGTGTGGTTCAGGTAACTTTTAATTGTAGAGGATTCTCGTTCTCTATCGGTCATATCAAAGCCTACCATTTTTATATGCTCATATAACTTCAAAGAAGGCGAGTGTCTGCTCACGCCGATTATATTTGGTAAGATAATGAAAATAAGGCTACCAACCGGTCAGGTGATTAATTTTTGAGATCTCATATTTCTGAGTAAAAATTTAAAGATCTCAACTAATTCTTTATAATTTGGATCCGCATTCGTCGGTTGGTGCTTGCTTTTCATTTGCCTTTGGCCGGACATTGGTGGGTATTGGGTTGTCTAATATGGGCCTTTTATTACAATTTTATTCACAAGGATAGTCTACACGAAGTACTGAGCTAACACTTGCTCACTAGATGGCTACACAAATAAAAACACTCACGATTATGAGACTTCCTCGCATGCGTCAGGAAAGCTTGTTAAAATTACATAGGTCAGCTTGTAGATAGCACTGATGGGTCAGAGTTTGTCGGGAAATCATCGAGTATGAGTGAACAAGAGTTGGAAAATTTAGATATAGTAATCCAATTAAACACATTTCATTCTTATTTATTTGGGTTTCCTACTTCTCCCTGCATTCCAAATGCACTACTCAGTTTCTCCCCTAACGTTTATGGTGCTCAGAATTCTATATCTCCACTAAAACCAGCCTTAAAAGCACCAAAACACAGTGTTTCTATCAGGTCAACACCCTTTTACTATGTTTGAACGAGATCTTGCCATGAGTGGGGCCGACTAAAAACTTACATGTTTGACTTTGAGATATAGACATTAGTGATATTGACTAAAATCTTATAGGTGGGACTTATTAAATCTTATAGGTGGGTTCATGAATTCGGATATGATTGTGACCGACTAAAGTTTAGTTGTGAGATCATAAAACCAAGACCTTAGTGGGTTTAGCGATAAGTGGTCGAGGAAATCCTCATGTGAAAACAATTAACATAAAGGAATGAGTGTGTGATGCATGTAAAATATATACATGAACTTTGCACTATATCACTCATATTCCAATCATATTTGCATCATATAAGGGTTATATCACTGTTATATAATGATTTTTGGGAATAAAATATTTATTTCCTATGTTTATGGAATTAACCCTGCGCAGGCAGAAAACCCTATTTTTTCCTTTTAAGTTTCAGGGACCCAAACAACGTCCAAATAACCTGGAAAAATACAGGCGTCAATATTTTGGAAGGAGGAAGACCTGGGAGCGAAGGAAGCAAGCAAACGGAGGCCGGAAACCCAAAAGAGGGGGCCCACGCGGCCTCTGTACCTGGCCGCGTGGGGCCCACCAAATTGGGTCTCGAGGCTCCGCTGCCGCCGATCTTTTCTCCACCGACTTCCTCTTGACCTAAAAACGCCTATAAAATAAGTCCCACGACGTTCTCGAAAACAAGCGCCGCCGTATCACAGAAACACGAAAACAGAGATCTGGAGCTGCAGATTGGAGGGGGAAAACTCCGGCGGGGCGCTGCCGGCGTGGTCTCCATCTTCTCCATCGACATCTCCACCATCTTCATGATGAAGAGGGAGTAGTCCACCTCTGAACTATGGGTTTGTGGAAGTAACTTATGTATCTCTCCTCTCTTGAGCTTCACTAATTAGTACCGTATGAGCTGTTGAACATGATTACGGTCATCGCTGTAATTTCTAAAATAAACCCCCATATGTGCCAAATAAATATGCTACTAGTGGTAATGTTTCTAGTGATTTGGAAAACACCATTAGATATTTTATATCTACCCAAAGAGAGCTTAATAAAGAATTTATCTCTAAGTTTGAAAAACAAGATGCTTTGTTTGAAAGGGTGGATCAGCTTGCTAAGGAAGTCTCATCATTAAAGAGTATCATTACAGCCCAATAACATGAGGAAACAATTAAATATTGCCAAGAAGTTATCAATAAGTCTTGGGAACACATTCATGAGCAAGAGAGAGTTGCTAAAGAATATATTTACTAGTACATAACGACACATAGGATACCCTTCTATGGAAACGGCAGCAAAAAGACAACAGACAACGCTCACGAAGGCAACGGTTAAAAGGAATACGCGCCAGAATTCGCGACACATCGGAAACGGACTAGAAAAATTAACTGTTGCCGATATATGGGTAACGGTGAAAATTTACCTCCGTGTGCAAATTAACTTCGGTCAAATAAATACCCGCAGCCCCCTTGCCTCATTCTCTCTCCTTATCCTCTCTCTCGCCCCGCACACTCGCCTTCTCCCCACATCTCGGCCTCGATCCCCTTCTCCCCACCACCGTCCCCTTCTCCCCTCTGCGCCGCCTTCACCTCCGGCAACCCCTCCTCCCACCACCGTCCTCTCCTCCCGCCGCGTGCTCCCGGCCGTTCCAGCTCGGGCGCTCCGTCCGGAACAAGGACGAAGATCTGCTGCCAGATGCGCCGCCGCCGCCGCTGGAGAAGGAGAACTGATGCAGATCGATGGCGGTGAGCACCAGATCGACGGCCGCAGCTCTCCTACGACACCGATGGGGACGAGCTGATGCGGATCGGTGCCGGTGAGTACCAGATCGACGGCCGCTGCATTAGCCTCGCCGGAGAGAGATGGGGCTCCCTCCCAGCAGCAACGTCCGCCGTTGCTCCACCGGTCACCGCTCTCCGACCACCAGGACGGGTAGGGCGCCTTCGCGGAGGGGACAGCGGTGATTCGGTGTTTCCCTGGCCTGGCCATCGATTCCGGCCGCCGCTGCTTCACCGGCCTCCTCTGTCAGCCTACTCGCGAGGGCTCCCGACGGCAAGCAGGCCATGGACGCGCGGACCTGAACGGCAGGAGTGCTGGAGCTGCTGCCGGTCGTGTTCCCAACCACGTCCGCGAGCTGCTCGTCCTGCCCCGGCCGTCCTGAACTTCGCCCGTCGGAGGTGAGACCAAGTCCTCCATCGGCCGCCTTCACCTTCCTGTCCTTTTTCCCTAAGCTGGATTTTTTTTGGAACGCACAAGTTTCGCATGCTTATTCTGCGTCCGTCAGTTTGCGCCATTCCTCAACTGCATCCAGAAACCCCAGCTGTTGTTAGTTGTTATAATCATGGCTTGAATTTCGTCAAAAAATAATCATGGCTTGAACCAATAGCCTGAACCAAGTATGTTCCATACATTGCCTTTTATTTTTAATTTATCAACCACGGATACCTCTATTAGTAGCATCGATTAATTCCTTTACTTGATTAGGAGATATGGTTATCAGCATGATTATCAGGTATGTAAATGCACGTAATAGCTAGCACTTGGCCCCAGTACCAAACGTTTCATGCTAGGTCCTCTACTAGCATATGCACATCGTTAGCTTTTGACTGATTAACTGAACTTTTGACTGATCCCAAGCTCTTCCTCTCGAAGCAACTCCATTTTAGAGAGAACTTGTATGTTTATCTGTCTACTGAACTTTTAAACGACCATGACAGATCATCCATGCGACAAGGTTCAGCCCTGCAGCTTTTAGGAAACTTGGACTTCTCAGTTTCGATTTTTAGATCATCCATGCCATCCTCTTCTTTTCTGTAGATTATTTACTCCCTTGCCTGTCCGACCTAACTGTATCTCTTTTTTCATTCATACAGCTATGGTTGCTTCGGTTGTGTTTCCTATTACTGGGGGTTTATACAGCTATGCCGGAACGCAGATCAGTTCAGCTCGTTCTGCCGCAGCGCCGCAGGACCAATTCAACCTCGCGATCTCTCTATGAGCGACCGGCACGTCATGTCCGGCCTCCTCCTCTTCATGGCTTCATGTAGCCGTCGCTTGCTATAGGTGAGATGTCTCCCGTCCTTATTCTTCTCGTGGCTTCCCTCTGCATGGTTGTTCTAGTGATTGCAAATTTCTCATTTTTTGTATGTGGTAGAAAGATTGCTAGTTGGATGAGGCTACATCTCTTGATCTGTAGTGTGTTGTGCAGGCTACAGCTAGCTGCATATATAATACTGATCTGTTAGAAGAATTGTACTTAAGTGGTTAAGACCGTACATTGCTAGGATGTGGACATACACATACACGCTTATGATCTGTGTTGTACTTGATTTGTTGTTGCTACCTGGTAAACCCTCTACCAAGTACTTATCCTAGCTTTTCTTCACTCAAGATGTACAGAGTAATATTCAGCAACATTTGACCAATCGTATGTGTTCATTTAATGGATTTACTCAGAAGAATTTGATAAATTTTCCTAACTTATTGTTTCCTTCTACAGATGGTTAAGGTCGCTGATTTTGGCGTTGCATGTGTTAGAGTTCAGTCTTGAGTAATGACTGCAGAAACCGGGACATACCAGTGGATGGCCTTAGAGGTGATTTCTCCATTATTAACTACTGGACCACACCAATTAGCATGCTACTGGACCATGTTTTCTTATTTCAACATCTTGTTGGTCTTGTGCTGGAAGTTAACTTGTGTCTTTGTCAGGAGAAGTCTTGAGTCATGTGAATGTTTCTGATGTTTGGCTTCAAGTCGTTCTGGCTGCGGTAGTGCTCGCTGCCGTGCAATGGTGGCGAGTTCACCTGGGCAGGTGGCGTCTTCTTTGTCTCCATGTTTTAGGTGAGTTTCTGGTTCTCTCCTTGCATGATGGTATCCTTCGTTTAACTCTCTTTTGGCATCCTTCATGTTATATTTCGTTCATCCCTTATAGTTGGTTGGAGCTTATGCTTTCGTTCATGGGTGCTTGTTCCAACAGGAAATGGGTAACTGGAAGTCATGGAATGCTCCAGGTGCAATCTTTATAGTTGGTTGGAGCTTATATTTTTTTCTATGTGAGGAGCATACGATAAAACAAACTTGTATATGTAGTACGTGTTAGGTGTGTAAGTGTTAGTATGTAGCTTTGTGGAGAGGAACTATGTAAAGTTGTATCATGTACCTTTGAAACTTAATTGGAAATATAGAAATAATTGCTGTGATAAGCCAGCAGAAGCTGGCCAGAAGCTGCTTTTTTTTAATATGATTTTTTCACATTGGACACGGTTGTATATGTTTATCCGTTTCCATTGTTTGTCCATGTTGGAAACGGACATATGTGTATGTCCGTATGCATTTGCTGCCCACATTGGAAACGGACTTTTGGCCTCCGTTGCCTTTGTGTCGTTTCCATCAGTATCGGAAGCGGGGAAATGGACCGTTTCTCCGTTTCCGATGAGGGTTTTGGCCCGTTTCCGATGTGTCGTTCTGTACTAGTGATTGGGGTAATGAAAGAGAGAGAAGTTGAGGAAGTTAAAATGCTTAGTGAAGTCAAGTATCCTTTGCTTGCTTTAGAAAATTGTAGCTTGCATGAATTAATCTCTATCTTACAAAAGTTTGCAACTGATCCTTCCATCAACACTAATCAAGCTGGTTTTGGTCCCTATATTGCTAATCATGTCTTGAAAGAGAAAATTGCTAGGTACAACTAAGAGGCCATGATACCACCTAAGCTTGGGGATATGTGGATTCCCAAGGTACTAGTAACTATTGGTAAAGAGACACGTCATGCCATACTTGATCTAGGATCTAGTGTCTCTGTCTTGTCTAAAGAACTATATGAAGTACTTGAATTGAAAAATCTTGAAAAATGCTCTATTGAACTTGCACTTGCTGATGATTCCATTAGACATGCTTTAGGGAAAGTAAGTGATGTTATGGTAGAGTTACATATGACTTTAGTGCCTGTGGATTTTCTAATCATGGACATGGGGAATAAAACCTCTAGTCCTATTATTCTTGGAAGACCTTTTCTTCGTACTACAGGTGCCATCATTGATTCAAAAGAGGGGAACATGAAGTTTCAGTTTCCACACAAGAAGTACATGGAACACTTCCCAAGAAAGAGGGGAACATCAAAGTTCAAGCTCCCTCATGAGCTTCATCTTCAATAAACAACAAGTAAGAAGCCTAGCTATATGGCTATAAAGAAAGTGCTTTGCGGAGACAACCCGGTTATTTTTATGTGTGATTTTCTTTGTGTCCTCTTGCTGTAACAAGAGAGTTTGTTTTTAGTTTAGTTTCTGGAATTCTGAATAAAGTGCCAAGTTTTACCCATTTTGGTTTGAAAAAGTTGCTTATAGCGTTCGGAGATTTTATTCCGGCACGAATCTGTGCACGGTATGATTTTTAATTCTTATTCTGTAACTCCGAATTAGCTCATATTTGAACTGTAGTTGCAACTTTTCATCCTCTGTATGCATGAAGTTTTGCGGAATTTTTCGGCAAAATTTGGTAGGGTAGAAAAATACGTTTTGCTGCTGCTATTTTTCTGGACAGATTCTGTCCCATTTTGTTTTATGCATGTTTGAACTTTTATCTTGAATCTTTTTGATTCAAATGAGTTTATGAGTAGGCATACAACATTATATAATTTCTGTACATTCAAATGATATTTTTTTAAGGATTATATGCAGCAAGAAACCTATTTGTTTTATCACTACTAATGCACCCCACAGAAAAGAAAATGGGAGAAACGGTGTTTTGAAGTTTTTTCACAGGGATTGGAGGAGATGCACCAAGAGCTATCCAAGGATGGTGAAGACCATAAGCTTGGGGATGTGAATACAACCCCACTGGACCTACACACTCTTGGTTTGCACACGTCTAACTTCTGTTTTTCGATCGAAACACTTTATCGCATAAACTTGGAGCGTCTTTTTGTTTGTTTTTGGTTTGATTGTTATTTTGTGAGACCACCACGCTATCATTTATATGAGAAATAGCTACTGGAAATATTGGTTGAAATATGTTGGATGCTTTTATTGTATTGGGAAAGGGATGTTTGAGTTGATTTTTAATGATACATATAGTAAGAATGATTCATGAGCTTGTTTATGAGTAATAATTTGCAAATGCTTTATCAAGAGCTATCACTTATTCATGTTTTGATGCTGAAAGTTATTTTACTTTGTTTAACATGGATTATTTAGTTCTATGGACACTCATGCATGCATCTAGATGGTCAACTTTCTCCCTCTTGCTAGCCCAAAAAATTCCAACAAGTAAAAACTTGTTTCCAACACCTACCTCTGAATGAAAATGTTTATGTTATTGATTGTTATGGGAAAAGTTGGTTATATAGCTCTCACGAACTTGATGCACAATTTATTTTTATTGCATAAATAAAACATGAACCATTGTGATTTAGATTATGATGCTAGTGGCTTGATAAATGTCCGAGGTTGGGAGTTAGCCCATATGTGCTGTCACGTGGCAAGCTTTCAACATGCTCTTTCACTTCATTTAGTTGATATCATGTACTTTTGTCTATGGATGCCTATCATGGTGAAATGAGGTGGAAATGAAGTAGTTTAAATGAGTTTGTATAAATGGTTAGAGAGACGCCTGGGCCGCTAATCTAAGCCATGCATCATTCATGGTGGAAATTTACTTACATACTATGGTGAACCGTCTGTGATACACCTTACAATAAAAAGCTATTCCAATGGTAAATAAAAAGGGTGTTGAGGTTGTTCATTTTGTTTGTTTGTCTTGTCATTTTGATATAGGCTTGTTCCATATCTTGGGACAAGAGGTACCCCAGTTGACGCTCTTGATGATACTATTATTACTTACAATGATATATAACTTGAACTTGCTTTGTTTACTAAGTTGAGTAACTCATGGTGTAGGTACTTGTATTCAAGGGGCATGAGATACCTAACCTTTACTTTATCAAGTACACTACTCATATTTGCTTTCACATTAAACTTTAATCACATAAGATGCTATGATAGGGGTAATGAGAGCTTGACACGAAGAATTCCACATTGCAATCATTAACTTAAGTAGAAGAGTTTGGAAGTTAGATGAAACTTATGCATGCTTTACCTCTACTCACATATACATCTTTCCAAAGTGTCCACCTTTTATATTCAGATTTTCATCTACACTCTATGACCAATGTAGGATGTTCTTACTTATCATTATGCATACATGTGGTCCATATTACTATCTTCTATGTTACACTTTGTGAACTATCATTGAACATCCTTACTTGAATACTTGATATCACTTCATAAACTATCTTGCATATTGCTACTCTTTGAAGAATGAATCATTTGACTCTATGTAGTAGTAGCAATCATCTTTGATATCCATTGTTAGTGCTATATTGCAAAGCCCATGTTAGTTTTATCACCTTCATACTCTAGGACGAGTATTGGTTAAGCTTGAGGATGTTGATGCATGTAAAATGCATACATGAACTTTGCACTATATCACTCATATTCCAATCATATTTGCATCATATAAGGTTATATCACTGTTATATAATGATTTTTGGGAATAAAATATTTATTTCCTATTTTTATGGAATTAACCCTGCGCAGGCAGAAAACCTTATTTTTTCCTTTTAAGTTTCAGGGACCCAAACGACGTCCAAATAACCTGGAAAAATACATGCATCAATATTTTGGAAGGAGGGAGACTTGGGAGCGAAGGAAGCAAGCAAACGGAGTCCGGAAGCCCAAAAGAGGGGGGCCCACGCGGCCTCTGTACCTGGCCGCGTGGGGCCCACCAAATTGGGCCTCGAGGCTCCGCTGCCGTCGATTTTCTCCACCGACTTCCTCTTGACCTAAAAACGCCTATAAAAGAAGTCCCACGATGTTTTCGAAAACAAGCGCCGCCGTATCACAGAAACACGAAAACAGAGATCTGGAGCTGCAGATTGGAGGGGGAAAACTCCGGCGGGCGCTGCCGGCGTGGTCTCCATCTTCTCCATCGACATCTCCACCGTCTCCATGATGAAGAGGGAGTAGTCCACCTCTGGACTATGGGTTTGTGGAAGTAACTTATGTATCTCTCCTCTCTTGAGCTTCACTAATTAGTACCGTATGAGCTGCTGAACATGATTACGGACATCGTTGTAATTCCTATGTGGTGGATCTTTTTATGAGTTAATATATGTTTGAGATTGAAATGTTTGTTTCAGTTATGAGTATAGATGCATATTATGTACCCCGTTCTTATCTACTTGTTATGATCAAGCATGTTTATAAGAGCGTGTGTGGGGTGATGTGTGCATTAGTTGGAGTAACGGGGGTGGTGAGTGCGGTAAGTTGGCCACTGTAATATCGCGATCCACTTGGGTGTTTTACCTTACTTTGTTACCTCACTAGGGATAAACAAAAATACCATGCTACAAGGGTTGTGGGTGACTTGCCACTTCTCCGTGACTAGATCTAGCTTGTTCTTATTTTAACTTCATGTCATGATACTTAAAGCTATACTCTGAGTTATCTTAATTACTAAGGTGTTATGATTTATTTCGCATCTTGGTGGAGTATAAGTGAGATTAATAACCAAAAGATCTCTATGTTAGGACGTGATGCCCATATAATTAGAACTTGTTATCAAACTTTGTGTTGCAATCTCATATGTCAACTCTGTGTCCTACCACTTTATTAAAGAGAGAGTGCATTTGTGAAACCATGAACCCCGGTCTATTTTTAATCATAAGAAACACCTTTCCAGCGACTTTTACCACTTTTCCATTTTCTGCCATTATTAAATCCGAAAATACAAAAACACTTTTACGTCTTGCATTCATCATAAAAAAAAACCAAAAATATCATTCATCATTGTTATCATCATCCTTGCACATTTATTCACCACCATTGCATATCTATTTCTTGTTTGCATTGCATAATTATATTGATATCATTCTTACACCTTGTGCTTGACAACCACAGGTGAGGTTGAGGACCAAAACATTTAACTCTGTTTTGTAGGTGACCAAAAAGAAGGATAAGGAGATAAACTTTTCACTACTGATTCCCCGAGAGTTCGATATTAAACCCTCGAGTCACCCTCGTGGGGAAAACACGTCTTCCACTTACTACACACTCTGCACTTGGAGTCTCAACCTATCCATTTACTTTTGACGCAGGTAACTACGCACCGGAGATCAAGACTGTTTTCTGGAGCCGTAGATCAACCTCTTCTAGGGCCATCAGTGTGTCATTTGGTAAAACATTAAATTGATATATCTCAGAATTAGAACTACCACCGTATGGTAAATAAAACATGCCCTTCTTGCTTACAGGATGAAGACCGACCATAGCTAATGAACCTCTTTATGATTATCCCATTTCACCATTCTTCGATCCAGGCTGGACAAGATGTGATATAAAAACTTGTTCCGAAGCACCAACATTGACATGTCCAACACACACATCAACAAAGAAAATCATTCCTTCCCATAATGCATCCTATATTGATGGGACATCCAACCTCCGTCTTTGAGCCATGAGAATCCTGAGCACATTGACTTCATAGAAGGAAAGTCGTCACCAAAGAAGAGCATCGCCAACGAGGAGTAGAAAGACGAGGACAAACCCGTATTCATTAAGGAGTACGAGGAGGAGCATGGATCTATCTTCTTTGTAAATACATCACTCCAAATATGCAAGAAACATTCCCGCGAGGAAGAATGCGTGAAGAAGTAGAAAACATAGAAGGCACCAAGAGAGAGGAGGGGTCTCAGAATAGATATATGGTAAGTAAATTGTGAATTGTGCTTTGTTAATTAACCCATGAACTATGTATTTGGTATTTCTATGTGGTTTAGGTGTCCACCCATGGGCTTGCATCAAAAAGGAATATTTCATTTACCTCATGAGAGGATGATATCAAGTGAACGTTCAAGGTAACATCTCGAGTAGGTCATATTCTTGTAGCATGTCATCCATTTGGAGATAATGGACATGTGAATATTTGGATACGTGAAGATTCCCATAGTCAATAAAAGTGTTCCAAGTTGAGACAAGCATGCACATCATCATCGACATCAAGTGGAATGTGTAAGGCCAAGATATGAATTTATTAGGTTTCCTAGTTTAACTAGTCTCAAGGTGATTTATGGTAGACCGGTTATAGGTTTGATAGCCCTGCTATCATGAGAGACTCGTATGAGTAGCTTGAACACATCATGAGTAGAGTGTTCAAACCTTTGCATGTTTGGAATCTTTTTTTTTAGGTGACCCTTGTTGTTTCTCAAGGTGAGGACGTAGAGCTTGTTTGTTAGATCAAAACAAGAGATAAACATTAAAACATAGTATGTATGATAAACATGTCATGTTTTTCTTGTGATTATTTTGCCTATTTTTTCATTGTAACACCAAGTTTAATTCCGTGAATATTATGGAGAAAACTAGGAACTTCGGGGTTTTCCAAAGACCCAAACATGAGGTTGTGGATCGGACCTCCGGGATGCAGCTGACATCTCCCGTGGGAATATTCACCTCTGTCCTATAAAAGGGTCCCCCCCCCCCCCCCCCCCCCCCCACACAAGTTGAGTGCTTCTGGATATGAAATGTATCCACTTTTTAACTCTCTCTTCCTCCCATGAATCCCAAAACTCAAATCTAAGTCTGAGAAAAGGATCTGATCTAGGATTTTTTTTTTGCCTCTATTGTTCCTCTCCTCTCCCATATCTTCTTAGCATTTTTTGCTTTGTGTTAGATTTGAGAGAGAGAGAGACAGATATATATATATATATATATATAGGTAAATTAACAGATGCTCCCTGGTGCCTGGACACCTGGATAGAATACATTACATTTTGGGTATGTAGATGACACCTATACCTCGGGTATGCACATGCTGGGTATATGGGAGGTACACATACCCTTGGGTATGTGTATTCGAGGTATCTACATGTTATATATACCTCGGGTATGTGTGTTTAATTGTACGCGTACAGATCAGGTATATATATAAATAACTTAGGTATGTGCACATTATTAGGTATGCATACCTCATAATGTGCATACCCAAAATCATATGTACCTCCTACATACCTAAGTTATACATACCCAAGGTATATGTATATGTCTACATACCTAAAACTGTTCGTATTCCATCCTGGTGCCCATGCTCCTAGGTGCCCCATCTATATATATATATATATAGATATATTCGTGTAAGTGAAAAAAGGGTTCGGATGAAATACATTCTACATAGTAGACATATATTTGTATTTTATTCTTAGATTCTCGAGGGTTTAAAATGAAGTGGGAGTATTTATTTTCTGAAAAGGCTACGGAGCTTAAAAAAGACTTTTTGGCATAATTTCCAGCCAAAACCCTCGTTAAATATTACTCCTTCCGATTCAAGGATAAGTCTCATCGTTTTGAAGTTCTTAACCGTGACACTTATTTCAAATAGGAGGCAGTATCTAAAATGACACGGTACTAAATCTTTCAGTGCTGCTCTACAAAAATCTTTGGTTTTATCTATAACTATTTTCAGCTCCATATATATCACCAAGTATGTAGAGCGGAAGGCTGCCGTGGTATTCTCCAAATCTTGCATGTGGTACGTATTTTCGACGTAGCAAGTAGTCAAAACAACAACAAAAAACAAAGTGAAACAAATTATCGAGCAACTGAAGGAACAAACCGAACGAAACCCCATATACTCCACATCCGTCACTCTCACTGACACTGCTGCCCCGCAGCCCGACCCCACCACACACTATCCCATCGCCACACCTACAACTAACCCAACGGATTCCCGCGCCGAGCGGGCTGGCTGACTGACACACGGCCACCGCTCCCCACCTCGCGTACGGCGGCGCAGGCAACGCCGCCGCATCGATCGACCACATTATGGCCTCCGACGCGCCTCCGCCGCCGTCGCCCACCGTCGCCGTCGCCGTCCGCCCAGGCGGCAGCGCGAGCCGCCGCGGCCAGCCTCGACGGGGCAGGCCGCGCCGCCGCCATCGCCTGCGTCCACGTCATCCCACCGCTCTCGTTCATCCCATCCCCTAGTAAGCATATGCTCCTCGCCGTTGAGCATTCTTGATTGATTTTGGCGCGAGCTGACGCGCGCGGCTTATGTTCTGTCGATCGGCGGCGAAGCGGGCGAGCGGGTGCCGGTGGCGCGGGTGGGGCGGGACGCGGCGAAGGCGTACTCCCACGACCGCCACGCGCGCGCGCAGGAGGCGCTGCTCCCCTTCCGCCGCCTCTGCGGCGGCCGCGCCTACGCCAATGTGAGTGCCCGCGCGCCGGCGCGCGAGACGTGCATGTCGTCGCATCTGCGCATACGCCCATTTCGTCTGATTTTGTGTGTGTGCGGATTATTCGCGCAGGTGGAGACGGTGGTGCTGGAAGGCGACGACGTGGCGGAGGCGCTGGTGCGGTACGCGGCCGAGTCCGGCGTACGGAGCCTGGTGCTAGGCTCCGTCTCGTGGTTCCAGAGGTACCCCTGTTTTTGCTATTAACTAGTTGAATGCTCGTGCGCTGCTACGGGAATACGTATTCTATTTGTTCAACATCAATATTAACGAACATAAAGCACTTTATGTTTCAATTCATGATTGGTAAGGTTCCCGTGCGTTGCAACGAAATACCCATTGAAGAGCGACGACGAACAAAATGGAAACACGAGAATCAAACTTGTTATACATATTATATTATATTTTACATAAATAAAATACATAACTTTTTACCAAACATGCACAAATTACAAAAGATATCTTCTTTCAAGCTATGTAACATATCTACGATGTGGGGGTACATCCTTGTACACACTACTCTTGGTAAAAGACCCAACAAAAATAATGTTATCATCCTTTATAAGTGCAACAAGTAAATAGTTTAAAAAGTGTTTCGAGAAGTAGCCCGAGGGAGCAACATACCTGTCCATGGAGAAAATACTATTAGGGAGGTAGGCTCTTATATTTGGTATCGATTACCCATTGAATAGCATTGATGGCTTAAAGAAATGCATATCGGAGGCTCATCTTATTCAGGTAATGCTCGGTATGAAGATTTCCTGTGATTGAGCCTTATTACATCTTCTGCTATATCATTTTAAAAGCAAGACTAAAAAGAATTTCAGTTACAGAACATTGTATGAAAACATGCGTTTTCTCAGCATGCCAAATGTTAAAATTTAAAATCAAGCTCTCATATAAATCATCACTTACTTCAGGAGACATGGCTAGGTTTGACTAACGGGTAGGTAAATTTAATCACTAAAAGTTTCACATTCACCCGAACATACACGAATTACACAAGGAACAATAATCTATTCTGAAATCAATTACACAAGATAACTTTGATTGCAAATGCTTGAAGCATCTTACATACCACGGTGATGGCCAAGGTCGCTGTTCTTGCACTTGGTAGAGATAATCAGATGTTATCCCAACAAAACGGTCATGAACACCACGAGCTGTAAGGCTCAGCCAGCTCTGAACCACCACCATCAGCAACAGTTAACGCTCCATCAGTGCCGCTGTACTTAGCTAGTCACGATTGAGGTTGAGCTTGCTGTAAAACTTGTAATGTTACTGCCCAATGGATCCAAAGTACATTGAGTGCTTCCGAATTGATTTCATCCTTTAGAATGAGAATTTCTCATTCAGAACATGAACCGTGGTGCAATAGACTATTCTCTGAATTACATTTAGCATGTTGCAGCACCATTCTTCATAAATCTCCCAACATATAGCAGATTCTTATCATGTGATTGTCCTATAGAAAATTCATTTGTAAGTTCGTCCATGCTGGTAAGGATCTAATGAGGAATCACTTACAAAAAAAGAATAGTATGACCACATATATGAGAGTATACTGTTATTCTGACCGCCAAGGATGAACTAATCTTCAGCTGTATAATATATTAACAATATTCCGTTCCACCTTTACAAGCTGCGCAGGTGAAGGGCACAAAATAACTCCTAAACCTACCATTGCAAATTAAGTCTGCACACGCGCAACCGATGAGATTGTTGACGACTTAAAAAATAGTGATCAAAAGAAATAGCTAACTGACTATTATTAAGACAAAACATATTGAAGGATGCAAAGAGACATTTTCTGCAATCACTTTTCTCATATGAAGCAAATATATCATTTTCAGATGAATACAAATCTTTAACCAACTACCATGTGAAATACAGAGAATATAGATTGCTAACCTATTTTCCTAAAAAGCACATCGATCATCTTAGGTGTTCTATGTCATCAGCCATAACTGAGTCGTTGAAAATTATTTGTATTAACCATACAAGTGAAGAAAAAAGGTAGTCTTTTATTTGGTAAAACTGAGTACAACAAAAACACATATATTTTCAGAGTTGAAATGGTTCAAAATCTATTTTCATTCTGATTAGCATAGTATTCTATTCTGGGAGAGCTGACTCGTACGCTTACGCTTTTGAGCATAGTATTATATTTATTAGGATGAGCATACTTTTTTATATCAATCAAGCACACCTTATTTGATTCTACAATTGCAAAACCTAGCACACGTGCGTATCAACAATGGATGTAGCTGGTAGAACACTAAGAACATCATACGTGGCAGGATCAAAAGAAAACTATCTAAAAACATCCTTGAGGTGATTAGCGACGCAATAACCAAACTTGGCTCAAAAACATCAGATTATCCTGCGGCAACTTTCCAGTTGGTTCCTGGGGCAATAAAAAAAGGAGGGGTCAACACCTATGCAACACTTATCAGCCAGGACGTTTTGTGTCTCTTTCATGTCTGCTTTTCTTCTTGCTTCCTGTGGCAGCCACGAAACCTGGTATGCAAAGTAAAGTAGAAATAAAGTTCAAATTCTGCTTTGAGAATCATCAACAACTGCAGGAAGGAGGCAGAGAAGAAGCATATAGTAAGGGGAGGATGGGCGGTAGGGAGGCATTGTTCTAGGGAAATGGGAGTACACAAGTACAGTCACACTTCACACATCTGATTTAAAGTTTCATAGCAACCCGATTACGACCCAGTTTACCAAATACTATTCCCAATAATTTCCTCAAGCAAAAAATCCATTATTCAATAAACTGATCAACTGCAATCAACGAAGATCTTCCTAATGGTATTTCTGCATTGGTATTGCATTAGCATAGCTGAGCCATACATGACAAGAAAGCACAGTAAGAAATATTTGTATCTAATAGTTAGGATTATTTTTGACCTACAAGAAACTTTTCTCAGAATTTTTTTTTGAGTCATACATAGTAATATTTACATTTAGTTACACGGTAGAATTATCAACTTAGCATTTGTTATTGGCCCTCACTGGCAGTATAGTGTCTAAACTAATTAAAAAGCTGTCAATGCTTGGAATATTTGCTTCAAAAATCACAACATACCAGGGCACAACCAAGCAGACCCAGTGTCCACCACCGTTGCTCAAAATCTCCGTCTCAGTGGCATGACCTCCCCATTGATGCTCTTCCTTACTTGGACATGGGCTGCCAGCCAGCCATGCTCCTCCATGTGCGGTTCCTCCATCTCCAGCTTCCATTATCTTAGGCCTAATAGAAAACATATGTATTTTCATTAGGTGCTTCATGATTACAGAGTAAAGACTTTAGAAACATGTCTATGCATAATCTTGCTACAATAGAGTCGACATCTTATGGATTCAGTGATTTGAGTATTAGATTCAAATCGTACACATTATTTCAGGATTCATGTTTTAATTGAGCACTATATACAGATATACTAATAACTACATTTGCGAGTGTGAGCTGAATTTTTAAAAGCGTACATTACCTGAAGATAGAAATATGTGTAATATGCTTCACTCTAGGTTGCTATAAAATATTTTGTACCCATTGAAGAGAGATAATGACTAACACCATCCTTAGTCTTCAACCCAACCACTGTCAAGCCTAACTGAAATCTTAGCAGGAGGATCCTCCAAACCCCAGAGATCCACAGTTACATCCTAAATACCGAACCTCCGGCTGGCTCTGATTTACGAGCAAAGCACTGGCAGCTCCCAAACCCCACAAATCTAACCCCCAACGGAACACCATATAGCCTTAGCTTTCGATAATTCGGACATATGATCCAAAAAGAAAAGGAAAAATGAATCTCACCTTGATAGCCTCAATAGCGTAGTCGAGCTGGCGCCCTTCCGATGAGAATGTGTTGACCCTGTGGTAGTACTCCGTCCTACACACACAGAGAAAACCCATGATGATCAGCAACTTGCCATGGCCGCCCAGCACGGCAACAGATCGAATCGATGTAAAGTGGGAAAGAAAAATCGAAAATCAAAACTACAAGAGGACGAAATCAATTACCTCGTGATGGCTATTGGCTGGATACACGGACGCCACTGCTTGATGGCTGGACAACATAGCGTCGGTGAGCAGAGGATGAGCGTCATGGTAGGCAGGCGGGATCTAGGATCGGAAGGCCCATCTGGGCGGGCCGGCGGAGGTGGGACAGTGGCAAGGGCGGGGGATGAACTATCGGCGGCGTCGGTTGCTGGAGAGGATGAGGGAGGGGTCTCTAAGCTGCGGGGTGAGCGGCGGCGGGCGAGCCGCGAGGTACGAGCGAGGAGCGGGGACTTCGCGAGGGTTTCCGTCTTTCTGCCGGTGGTCGCCGCCGCTCAGGGGATAGACGAGGAGGGGGTCAGGGTGGAAGAATGTAAAAGTGGTCGGCTAACATTAAAGTAGGACTGCGGGTTGGTTTCATACTTCCTGAGGGACTAAATTGCAAAACGACGGCGACGTACGACGGACGACGGCAGAAGACAGGACACTGCGTTCTTTTATAGTAGAGATTCTGCCTTTTCGGTGGAGGGTCAATCGCAATTATCTGCTTCTACATTTCATATAGTCGAGAATATACGTTGGTTGCGTATTTTTAGATCGCTATCTGTATTTCAGGTGTATTACGTTAGAGCTTAACATTTTAAAATGTCCATATACACTAGTATGTTTTTTTTATGTTAAACATTCAGGACGGGAAGTATGTGTTGACAGAATTTGTTAGCCATGGGCTCGTGAGAAATTACCTTCAAATAATTAGTACATGTCCACCATTGATTTATTTGTTTCAGCTAGTTTCTTTTTTTTTAAATTTTGTTACTTGTTTGTATACTAGAGCAAACTTCCTGGTGCAATATCCAAACTCGAAACTCCACAACTTATGGTAAATTGCTTTTAAGTTGATAAATTAAGTTCCTAGTAGTTTACTTCTTAGACTAAAAAATTAATATACTTGGAAAGATTACTGCAGATAATAAATTTAATTTACTAGCAAATTTTGCTTTTAGGTGAGCTTACTTTTGCTTTTCTTCTTTCTGAATTTAGCTTCAGGAATGTTCTGCCGTATTGTGCCTACAGGCTAATCAGAATTCAGAAACTTCTTCATGGTTGTACTGATTATAACTGCATCTAATGTACTACTTCCGTTACTGCATAATAGTTCAACTGTAGCCTAGATATATACATACTATATTTGCGTTAGGTCTTAACATTTCAGCTTGGGCCTTGGGTCATATATGCTGCCTTAAATCATTGTACGAACACTCTGCAGGGTGCTGAGTATTCCTGATGTGCCAACTGCTGTCTTGAAAAATACACAAAACTTGTGCAATGTATTTGTTGTGTGCAAACGAACATTAATCGTCAAAGTTTCAGGATATCCTCAAGCAAGCAGTATGTTCCGAGTTCGACAATTAGCTTTCATATTTTATATTTATCTTATTTTTCCATATCTCCCTTTTCTAGTTTTGATATTTAATTATCTTTGTTCTCACTTTCTTTCTAGAGTCTAGCACAAGCATGCATTCAATTAGTCACGAAGCATTTGCTCAAACACAGATGAGCTTGTTGGTCGACAATGTTACTGAAGCAGAGTCACGCTCAGTATCATGCTCCCAGGCCCCTTGTTCTCATAGCTCTTGCTCTGATGATGGTCCAAGGTCAGAAAGTTGTGAATTAGTCCATGTAGGAAGTGGAGGTGCAAAGATAACAGGAAAAGATGTAAACAAAAACTATGACTCTCATAGCCCCTTGAAGAAAGTTTCTTATACTGTGTCAAACTCAAGTGATGAGGTCCGTACTCAGATCAATATTTTTCTTTGACAAAAACCAATTATTGACATCCATGAACAATAATAGCATACAGGATATGTTTGTTTCATGACGCAATATGTAGTTTCAGATATATTTCCTTCTAGAACATGCTAAGTATGTTGTCCTGACGTTACCTACAGGTTCAATCTATAGATGAAGTAGAAAAACTGAAGAAGGAATTGAAGGTGGTAATTTATGACAAAGCTTGTGAAGATCTTGCCCATGCTAAGAAAAAGGTTTAAATTCTTCAGCAGCCTGTGGTACATCAAGTTATTATCACTATGTAGTCATGCTGTTTCAACGGTCTACCTTTTGTGTTGTGCAGTAATGTCCTCCTAAATAATTTTAAAAGCACGATTACCGACATTGTATCAATAAATATACCGTGATTGACATTCTCTTACATGGTTAAGAAAAATTTCATCACG
Source organism: Poa pratensis (assembly GCA_947311845.1). NCBI lineage: Eukaryota > Viridiplantae > Streptophyta > Magnoliopsida > Poales > Poaceae > Poa > Poa pratensis. The sequence goes on along the minus strand of CAMZMU010000063.1, from coordinate 145,344,645 downwards.
ATGTCGCAGATTTAGGTACTTTCTATCGAATGTTCTGAAGAGTCAAGGAAGGTGGAGCATGCGCTGCATAAGGAGGAAACTCTGAAGCGGGTTGCAGCTAATGAGAAAGCAAAGCATTTGGAGGCCATTAAAGAAGTTGAGAAAGCAAAAACATCATTCACCCGGGAGGCCTACTCGAAGCACAAGGCTGAAATGGTAGGTGGTATAGTTTCAGTGGATAAGGAGAAGGTTTTCCACGCTATCCTGTCAACAAGCAAAAATTGCAGGCGGTACTCGAAACATGAAATAGAACTTGCCACTGATAACTTCTCTGACGCAAGGAAAATCGGTGAGGGAGGTTATGGGAATGTCTACAGGTGCATTCTTGATCATATTGAAGTAGCTGTCAAGACAATTCAGCAGGATTCCATCGACAAAACTGACGAGTTCTTGAGAGAGGTATGTATGGATATGATATATGGCATAAATTACAATTTAATTATGCAAGGAACATTAAATACGACTAAAATGATTCAATTATTAAGCTTATTATGTATTCATCCAGGTTGAGATTCTTAGCAAACTTCACCATCCCAACTTGGTTTTACTGATCGGTTTCTGTCCTGAAATCGGCTGTCTCATATATGAGTACTTGGAGAATGGAAGTCTAGAAGATCAACTCCTTAAAAAAGAAAGGCATCAGCCACTGCATTGGTTCCTCCGTTTCCGAATAATCTTTGAAGTTTCATGTGGACTTTCTTTCTTGCATGGGAGGAAACCAGAGCCAATTGTCCATCGTGACCTGAAACCAGCAAACATACTATTGGACAAGAATTATGTGGGTAAAATCGGCGATGCTGGTTTCGCGAAGCTCATATCTGAACTTGTGTCTGACTGGCAAACTGAATACAGAGATACCATTCTTGCCGGTACGCTGTACTACATGGACCCAGAATACCATACAACCGGGACAGTTCGGCCGAAATCGGACCTGTTCGCCCTGGGAGTCATCATTCTCCAGATACTAACCGGGAAACACCCAAATGGTCTCATTGCAAGCGCAGAGAAAGCTATCAAAAGTGGGTCGCTTTCTGATATTCTTGACAAATCTCAAACAGATTGGCCACTCGCTGAGACAGAAATGTTGGCAAAGCTCGGTTTGCAGTGCACAGCCCTAAAATGCAGGGATCGGCCTGATCTCGAGTCAGAGGTGCTGCCTAAGCTCGAGGATACTCTGAATAGGATTACTTCTAACATCAATCTAAGAAATCCAGTCTCACGTTTACCAGGACACTTCGTCTGCCCACTAACACAGGTAATTGTACTTCTACTTGGCTATCAGTTCAGTAACCACCTCTTATCATCTAGCTAATCACACGCTCCGGTGCAGGAGGTAATGGATGATCCATATGTCGCTGCTGATGGACACACCTATGAGCACCATGCCATCAAAGCTTGGGTCCGGAAACACAGGGTATCACCGATCACGAGGTGCAAGCTTCCGAATTCATCTATAATCCCAAACCATTCGTTGCGCGCAGCGATCCAACAGTGGAAAACTCATAGATAACCTAGACAGAGTCCTTCAAATGCGCATCAGGTATTCAGGTTGATGTTCATATATGATGGGATTGACCTAGTTGTTGGTATTCATTATGTTCTTCAACCCCGTGAAACCGATACTAATTTGTTTGCATAAATGTTGAGAGCTTTTTTACATAACGATCAAACTTTAAAAACTTGACTTACAAAAAATGTTGTAAGTACACTGTTTTGTGAAAAAAGGGAGTATACTGGAAAGTGCTGACAATATTGAATATCACTAGTAGCCAGTAGGGTCCAGAGGAAGAATGCGTGGATGAAAACTAAGATTTTATAGTAAGCGCGCTGCACTAGATCCAACGTAGCAAGTTCCACGCTGGGATAGTATAATCAGCTCTCTTTATCTCAAGTTAGTATAGTCCCCTCATTGGCCCAGTCCACTAGCTCGATCAACCATATCTCTGTCCACTTCCATAGTTTTTCTAAGGGAAAACTGTCCACTTTTCATTCTGATTCTTGAAACTGACACTTAAACCCCAAATCACGAGGTCTCGAAGTTGTTTATCAGCCTTATGCGAACTCAATGAACTGGTCAATGAAAGGGACTAGATTTCTGACATGTGAGATAATGAGATTGTTTGGATAAATACAAAATCCGATTGACGATCTTGCTAAGGCTTAAACAGACACTGACACGGTCCCAAGATGTAAAGTTGACCACAAGTTTCTGTTACAGTATGAACTTGCAAACAAAAAAGCACTCCACTAATTAAGTACGTTTTGGTCAAAGAAACATTGTGCATAGTCAAAGGCTCAAGTTTTGCGTGCATGGAGTCGTTAAAAGTTAAAACGCAAAAAACACGCTCTTGTTTTAGGGGATCACATTGTTGCCAACATGTTCTTATGATCCACGTAGCGGAGGTCAGGACTGTTGGAGGTTGCTGGTTCTAACCAGTGGCGGAGCCAGGAATTGAGACGAGGGGGGGCGAACAGTAAAAGGTGTGCCACCGGCAATATTTTTTTTGACAACACATGTGATAACCCAAGTTTCTGAGCTATTAATTAATTTGAGTAAATTCTAATTATTTTAATTTTGCTAAGTTTAAGGCTTAAATTAGATGTTAACTTGTGCTTGCAATAGAAAAGTAGAGGAGCTGTTTTGTCTTGCTTTTGCTTGACCCCAATTAGACAAGCTAGCATCGATGGTGTAACTAGAAGTAGTACGTGCATGTGCATAGTTGTGCTGGTGCATGGGATCCGACATGCATGCGCATGCGCTGACGCTACACTGTCAGATGCGTGGACTCATGCATGCTAGTTAGCCTGTGTTTAGGCGCCACGTACCCTCAGGCAGTGTGACTTTTCTTTTTTCTCCTAGTACCTAATATTTTTTCTACCAAATCTGAGGGGGGTCGGCCGACCAGGCTCGACCCCCTGCTGGCGCCGCCACTGGTTCTAACAAACAAGATTGTTTACGTTTGAACATGGCCCGTCCCCACAGGTGCAGATGGTATCTCCCCGGCCCATTTTCGATTTTTGTGAGCAATTAGGAAGTGCGGCGCATACCACGACTTGTCTAAAAAAAAACCTTAACTCCTCGATATTCCCTAAAAAAAACTACACTTCAACCATCCATAAAAAAAAACTAAGCTCCTCGAGCAGCTACTATGCATCATTCATCTAAAGAAAGGAGGTATTTGATCATTCGTATATGCATGAGAAACGGTGTGTACTTTGCCAGCGGAAAATGCACAACATTAATAATTTAGATCCAATGCTCTTTCTCTAATCATTAACGTGTGATCTGTTCATCCACTCATGACATTTTGTTGACTGCTTTCATTGCCTCGTTATGATTGTGTCAGCTAACATTTCATATCAGTTTAGTGTAGTTTTGTTTTTGCCTTTTGTACATCTTGTACTCTTCTGCTAAATCAATGAAAAGCAGCTCCGACTGCATTTTCCATCAAAAAAAGTTTGCTTCTATTGATATGAAATTGATAAGATGAAGTCAAAGGTTGCATGTTACCTTTCTATATTTTTTATAGCAGAACCAACCCGTAATCACCTTTCCACTAAGATGCGTGGATTATATCTTAATCGCATTATAGGAATTCTCCTATCAATTGGATCGTCACTAAGATTTTGTAGTACACGCGCTGCGCTAGTTCCACACTGGGACAGTATAATGTGCTCTCTTTTTCTCAAGTCAGTATAGTCCCCTCATTGGCCCAGCTCGATCAACCATATCTCTATCCACTTCCATGGTTTTTAAGGGAAAACTGTCCACTTTTCATTCTGTTTTTTGAAACTGACACTTGAACCCCAGAGCAAATCACGAGATCTGGAAGTTGTTTATCAGACTTATGCGGAGTAAATGAACTTGTCAATGAAAGGGACTAAACTTCCGGCGGGCTTGCTTCTAGCATGTTAGATCATGAATTTGTTTAGTTGTTTATCAGCCTTATGCAAATTGAAATGAGATGAGTTTAGATTAGTACAAAACCAGACGATGATCTCGCTGCCGCTTTAACTAGACACCAACACGGTCTCAAGATATAAAGTTGAACACAAGTTTCTGTTTTAGTAGGAATTGCAAACAAAGTAGTAATAACTATTTAAGTACGTTTCGGTCAAATAAACATTGCACATATATAGGAAAATGCTCAAGCTTTGCGTCACGGAGTCATTCAAATGTCAAAAAAAAAACCCTATTGTTTTAGGGGAGCACACTGTTGAGAATATGTTCCTGGATGATGCACGTATTGGAGGTTGCTGATTCAAAAAAAACAAGATTGGTTACGTTTCAACATGTGTCGTCCCCTTCGGCGCATATGCTATCTCCCCGGCCCATTTTTTATTTCAAATTTTCAATAGAGTATGTAAATAGGAAATGCCGCGTAAAACTAAACTCCTCGACCCCCTACTAATCTCCCGAGGAAATAATGATCATTCATATTAAGAAAAGATATATGGATAATTCGTATATGCATGAGAAACGTTGTGTACTTTGCCAACGGTAAATGCACATAAGTATTAAGTAAGATACACGGCTCTTTCTCTAACTATTGAACGTGTGTACATGTTCTTCTACTTATGCCTTTTTGTTGATTGCTTCGTTATAATTGTGTCAGTTGGCAGAATCATGTTTTTTCCAATTAGCCTTTTCTTTTCTTTTCGTGAAACCAGCGCTCAGCCCCAATTCTATTGATATGAAATTGATAAAGAGAAAGTCCAAGGCTGCATGTTATCTTTCTATATTTTTTTTAGCAAAACTAACCCGCATGCTTAGTATTTGGACCACCTAATCACCTTTGCATCTAGTTGGACCAGTTTGAACATCGGGACAACGGCTGGATGTGCAGTGTTATTAGCTTTTTATTATGCAGTTTTGCTTCTGTAATTTTTTTTGGCCAACTCCTCCCCACCGCAGGCTCTTCTCTTTTTTTTTTTGCGAAAACAACCCCAAATCTATTAGCCAACACAGAGAATACAACTCACCCCGAAGAAAACCGAAATTACATCCCGGTCCCCGGGAACCCAACACTCTCCAACACCGACGCGGAAGGGGATCGCGCCGCCGCGTCGCCGGAACCAGCACCCTCCCGGCGCTGGCGCAAACCTTGACGTCGCAGGCGAGTAGATCGCGGACGGGAAGACGCCCTTCTCAGCCATGGCGAGCTCGCACGACGGAGAGGAGAAGAGTTGGAGGAGCACCTCTGCTTGGAGATCGTCAACCTCGCCAGCCGGCTCGGAAGACGGAGATCCAGGTCGGGCCGGCGGATCCGTCGATCCTCGACCCCCGGAAGTCGCGCGCGCCACGGCGAGGCCCCGGAGACCCTCGACGCAGAAGGGGAAGCACGCCGACACCAAACCACCAGCCGCCAGCATCACCGCCTCCACGACGCCGCCGGTCGGATCCCTACCACGACCTACACTATATACAAGCCAGGATCCGGGGTTCCCCCACCCTCCCGCCGCCGGAGCGGCCGGCGGAGGAGGAGAGCACCCAAGGATCGCAGGCGAGCGAGGTGGTCTGACGGGGGCGCCCAAAAATCGCCTCTCTCGATCTACTGTAGATGAGGAGGAGAGCTTCGGCCGAGCTCTTTTCACCGCAGGCTCTTCTCCATAGTGCAAATTCGGCAACCCGGAGAAGCCAGGAAACGGCAGCTTCCCGGTCTTCTCCAATCAATGGAAGTGGGGTAATATGGATCTTTACGTGTTTGAAAAAAAATACAAGCGGTGGGTTCAAGTGAACCCAACTAAATTCATCAATACCCTCTTTAATTAATCTTTGACTCTCCTGATTAGTGGAAGGTTACGTAGGAGTAACCAATAGAGCTGAACCCAATAATTTTCTTCTCTATCTTCGCACGAGTTAGCAACTCATAATGATTTTTGTATTCCTCTCACATTGTCCTTTTCAAGGAGAACCTGTCGTCCTTTCATTGATTTGTCAACTAGCTTGTAGTGAATTACCTCTTTTGTGAGAGGGTACTATTATTTGTGTGCTCGATTTTCACTTTCTTTGGTTTTACTTGAACTTTCTTCTAATATCAAACTAGTGTACATGAGCTGAATCCATCCAAATTCCAATCATGTCTAATTTGTATTTGAAATCGCACCATTCCAAATTCTTGTTGTGCTATGTGTGTATGCAAAAAACTAAGCCTTTGTGTTAGCACTCGGCACAATGACACAAACTAATTCATGTTATATATAGACATTACACATCTCATAAACCCAACAGAATGAGACGAACTCCATCTACGAGCTTCTTCCCACCGGAGTTTAGAATACAGTAAGCAGATCTCCATAAGCATAACCCAAATGAAGTGGTACATCCAGTGTACGACTTCGAAACAATGGTATGTAGAGGGTGACCAGTTGTTTCTTAAACTTTGAAATGAAGAATTTATTTTTTTTCAAAAATCAGGCTCCATGGAGACCGATCTCTCTTTGGACTTTTCGTATCATGCTGAACTCAACTAGTGTGCAAGAAACTAATATGAAATAATTTATATTCTATGCTGCGAAAAAAAGACAAAAGTGTGGATCTCGGTGCGGTGAATAGTGCACATTTTGAAAATTTAAATTTTTGTTAGCTTTATGATTTTTGTGTAGTCTAGAATATAAATTATTTTGCATTGTGTTTTGCACAATGGTGGAGTTCAATGTTATTTATATCTAGGATCGTTTTCCATAAAAAAAAATGGAGACGTTGAGTTTTTTTTAAAATCGGGCCCCATGGAGCACACGCTCTTTGGACTTTTCGTATCTAGAGATGATCCTTATATATAAGGGGTAGTACGCGACTCACTAGGCATTACAGCACCAGCTGAGATACGGTAGCTGACAATTTCAAGGTTTGATCCGATCTGACGGCCATGACATCCAAGAATGCGAGCAGCAGCTCCGTCGCCGACGAAGGGCAGACCAGCAACCTTTCGCTGTCGGGGTTCCCGGTCAGGGAGGTCCCCGGCAGCTACGGCGTGCCCTTCTTCTCGCCGCTGCGGGACCGGCTGGACTACTTCTACTTCCAGGGCGCCGGGGAGTACTTCCGGTCCCGCATCGCCCGCTACGGCGGCGCCACCGTGCTGCGCGTTAACATGCCCCCCGGCCCGTTCATCACGCGCGACTCCGGCGTCGTTGCCCTCCTCGACGCGCGCAGCTACACCGTGCTCCTCGACGACGCCAAGTTCGACAAGACCGACACGCTCGACGGCACCTACATGCCCTCGCTCGCGCTCTTCGGCGGCTACCGCCCGCTCTCCTTCCTCGACGCCGCCGACCCGCGCCACGCCGCGATCAAGCGCGTCGTGATGCGCCTCGCCGTCGCACGGATGCACCAGGTCGCGCCGGCGTTCAGCGTCTCCTTCGGCGCCATGTTCGACGCCGCTGATGCCAGCATGAAATCTGGGCCCGTCCAGTTCAACAAGCTCAACAGCATCATGTTAACAATTAATCTAGTTGTCGTTTTTAGTTTCTTTTGTTTTCTGTAACATAGTTCAGACCTGTTGGTTGTGTCGTAGCAGTAGTATTAAACCTGGTATAAAAGGCAAGCGCCGGAAATAAAGAAGAGAGCGCATAGCAAAACTCTGTTTCTCTCCTGTGTACGCGTTCTTATCTGTTCGTAGTCAGGCAGGGGAATAGTTGAGAGCGGAGCGCTCCAGTAAAATTCCACCCAAATCATCCACCAGATCGCGTTGCGTTTTAGCTTAGGACCTGTCATTTGGTATCAGAGCCCTAGGGCTGGAGGCGATTTGGTGGCGGAGCAGTTGGTGGCGTTGCAGCAGCGGGTCGGAGTGCTATGTCGAAGATCGGCGAGAAGCAGTCCCCGTCAAAGAAGGCGGACGATCCTGACGCAGATACGAGCGATGGTGCGCTCGTCGTCAGGGCTCCGTCGCGCGGTGGGGTGCCGGTGCACTATCCGCAGCTCACCGAGACCAACTACAGCGTGTGGGCTGTCAAGATGCGCATCATTATGCGCACCCTCGGTTGCTGGTCAGCGGTCGACGGAAAATCGGAGTTCAACCAGACCAGGGACGAGGACGCGTTCGCCGCGCTCTCGCAGTCTCTCCCTGATGACATGGTCATGGCCATCGCGGAATACGAGACCGCGGCAGAGGCCTGGGAAGCGATCCGGCGGATGCGGGTCGGCGAGGACCGTGTGAAGAAGGCGCGAGTCAAGCAGCTGAAGCGTGAGCTGGATCGGCTGCAGATGAACGACGGTGAGACCGTCGTGGCGTTCGGGCAGAAATTGACAACGCTCGTCGCCGAGATTCGATCACTAGGTGAGAAAATCGAGGATGAATATGTCATCGAAGTTCTTTTCAATGCTGTGCCCGACAGATTTGCAGACGTGGTGAACACCATAGAGCAGTGGGGCGATCTGTCAAAGATGCCTGTATCAGAGGCCATCGGGAGGCTGTCTGCTTATGAGAGCGGGCAGCGCGGTCGGCGACGCAGTAGCGCCGGCAGGGATGACCAGCTCATGCTCGTGACACGAGCACTGGAGCAACTGATGGAGGGCAAGAAAGGGCACGGTGGTGCAAGCAGTTCTGGTAGTGCTACCGGACAGAAATCGGGGGGCAAAACTGATCGCATCAATGCAGGGAAGAAGTCTGACAGTGATCGTGGGAAGCGGAAGAAAAAGGGGAAGTTTGACATTGCAAAGGTGCGTTGCTACAACTGCAATGAAAAGGGCCATTTCCAGTCAGATTGTCCCGATGCCAAGAAGGGGAAAGCTAATCTTGTTCAGAAGGAAGATGAAGATGCGGATCTCCTCATGCTGGAAACATGTGAGCTGACGGAACAGAGTGACACTCTGTCAGAACAAGTCTTCCTGAACGAGGAGAACATCGTGCCCAAGCTCTCGGGTACTCGCGATTTTTCGTGGTATCTAGATACGGGAGCCAGCAATCATATGACGGGAGATCCTGATAAATTTGCAGAATTAGACATGTCTGTGAAAGGCAAGGTTCGGTTCGGTGATGGATCAGCAGTGGAAATCCGTGGACGTGGCTCAGTACTAATGCAGTGCCTCACCGGAGAACATCGTGTGCTGTCAGAGGTGTACTTCATTCCGAGATTGAAGAATAATATCATCAGTCTCGGGCAGCTGGAGGAGAATGGCTGCAAGTACGCTGGAGAAGATGGAGTGATGACACTGTGGGATAGGCAGAGGAAAGTTCTAGCCCGTGTGCCCAGGACACGCAACCGGATGTATATCCTGAATATTCAGAAAACTGAACCTGTTTGCCTGCTGGCTCACGCGAAGGAAACATCCTGGCTGTGGCACATGAGATACGGGCATGTCAACTTCCGTTCTCTCAAGACACTTGCAACAGAAGGCATGGTTGAAGGAATGCCAGTCTTGGAGCAAGTTGAGCAGGTGTGTGATGGCTGTATGGTCGCAAAACAGCGTCGCCTTCCTTTTCCTGCTCAGACAGGCTACCGTGCAACTCAACAGCTGCAGCTTGTTCATGGTGATCTATGTGGGCCTATCGAACCAGCTACACCTGGAGGGAAGCGATACTTTTTCCTCCTTGTTGATGACTACTCACGTTTCATGTGGGTGGCCCTGCTCAGTACAAAGGATGAAGCTCTCGGTGCACTCAGGAAAATTCAGGCCGCAGCAGAGACAGAAAAGAATCTGAAACTTGCAGCCATAAGAACTGATCGTGGTGGGGAGTTCACCTCAAATTCCTTTGTCAGCTACTGTGAAGATCGAGGAATCAAACACTATCTCACGGCACCATATACACCACAGCAGAATGGTGTGGTGGAGAGGAGGAATCAGACAGTGGTCGGGATGGCTAGGAGTTTGCTAAAAAGCATGGGTATGCCTGCAAAATTCTGGGGGGAGGCTGTTGCTACTGCAGTCTACCTATTGAATCGATCTCTGACCAAGAGTGTGCGTGGAATGACGCCCTATCAAGCCTGGCACGGGAGGAAACCGAATGTGCAACACCTGCGCACGTTTGGATGCGTAGCTCATGTGAAGCGCACCGGTCCAGGAATGAACAAGCTCTCTGACAGAAGTTCACAGATGATTTTTATCGGGTACGAACAGGGGTCAAAAGCTTACCGTTTGTATGACCCATCAAAGAGGAAGCTTGTTGTGTCTCGAGACGTGGTCTTTGAAGAGGACAGGTGCTGGGATTGGCAAGAAGGTGCAGCCACTGCTAGCAGCGAGGAAGCCACGTTCACTGTTCATTATCCGGCATGGGGTGCAGACGTTGAAGCGAGTCCTATCACTGAGGAAGGTGAAGTGGCAGTAACACCCACAACACCTCAGACTGCAGTGAGGACATGTCAAGCCAGAGACACTGAGGAGGACACACCCTCGATTGGTACACCGGTGCAGCAAACACCGGTATCCATGGACACTTCTGAAAGTCCTTGGACTGAACCATCTGAAGGGCCACAAGGAAAAAGGTCTCTGAATGACATCTATGATGATTCATCAGAGATTGACATGCCCTATTCTGGGCTCTGCTTGCTTGGCACCGGGGAGCCAAGTACATTTGCTGAAGCTGAGAAACAAGCATGTTGGCAGAGAGCTATGAAGGAAGAGATGGATTCTATTGTCAGTAACAATACATGGAAGATGTGTGAGTTGCCGAAAGGACAAAAACCAATTGGGTTAAAATGGGTCTATAAGCTTAAGAAGGACTCATCTGGAAATGTGGTGAAACACAAAGCTCGGCTAGTTGCGAAGGGGTACGTGCAGCGTCAAGGAATTGATTTTGACGAAGTTTTCGCACCTGTTGCAAGGATGGAAACCGTGAGACTGCTCCTAGCACTAGCAGCAAATGAGGGCTGGGAAATTCACCACATGGATGTAAAATCTGCATTTCTCAACGGTGAACTCGAGGAAGAGGTATATGTTGCACAGCCGTCAGGTTTCGTTGTTAAGGGAGAGGAGCACAAGGTGCTTAAGCTGCATAAGGCCTTATATGGGCTCAGACAGGCACCTAGGGCATGGAATGCTAAACTAGATAGGACACTAATCAATTTCGGTTTTGAGAAGTGTCCATCAGAGCCAGCTCTCTACAAGCGAAACAAAAGGGGTGCAGCACTGTTAGTCGGTGTGTACGTGGATGATTTAGTTATTACTGGAAGAAATGTTGCTGACATTGAAGCCTTCAAGGTTCAGATGAAATCATTGTTCAGTATGAGCGATCTCGGGCTACTGAGTTATTACCTGGGAATTGAGGTAAAGCAAACTCCTCAAGGTATTTATCTGAATCAATCCGCCTATGCATCAAGAATTTTGGAGAAATGTGGAATGAAAGATTGCAACTCAAGTCAAACTCCAATGGAACCTCGTCTGAAGTTGAGCAAGATGAGCAAGGCCCCAGCAGTTGATTGCACTAACTTTCGAAGTGTGGTGGGCAGTCTCAGATATCTGCTGCACACAAGGCCTGACCTGTGCTACTCTGTTGGTCTTGTAAGTAGGTACATGGAGCAACCAACAGCAGAGCATATGACTGCAGTAAAACACATCCTCAGATACATCAAGGGGACACTGAAGTTTGGGTGTTTCTATGAGAAGGGAAGGAAACTGCAGTTAGTTGGCTACTGTGATAGTGACCATGCAGGAGATGTGGACGACAGGAAGAGCACCACAGGTCTGTTGTTCTACCTTGGTTCAAGTCCAATTTCATGGGTATCACAGAAGCAAAAGGTGGTTGCCATCTCGTCTTGTGAGGCTGAATATATGGCAGCTACTTCAGGTGCTTGTCAGGGTATTTGGTTGGCAAGATTGCTGGCAGAGATACTAGACTCGGAGCCAGCCAAAGTGGAACTGAAGGTGGACAATCAATCTGCTATTTCACTCAGTAAGAACCCAGTTTTTCATGACCGCAGTAAACACATTGACATCAGATATCATTTCGTGCGGGAGTGTGTGGAGGCTGGGAAAGTGAACACCAGTCATGTCAGTACAGATGATCAATTGGCAGACATCCTAACCAAGTCGCTCGGGAGGGCAAAGTTTCAGGAGCTGAGGAGTGCCATTGGTGTGAAGGAAGTGACCTGATGACAACAAGATTAAGGGAGAGAATGTTAACAATTAATCTAGTTGTCGTTTTTAGTTTCTTTTGTTTTCTGTAACATAGTTCAGACCTGTTGGTTGTGTCGTAGCAGTAGTATTAAACCTGGTATAAAAGGCAAGCGCCGGAAATAAAGAAGAGAGCGCATAGCAAAACTCTGTTTCTCTCCTGTGTACGCGTTCTTATCTGTTCGTAGTCAGGCAGGGGAATAGTTGAGAGCGGAGCGCTCCAGTAAAATTCCACCCAAATCATCCACCAGATCGCGTTGCGTTTTAGCTTAGGACCTGTCACATCACATGTTCGACTTCACCTGCTCCTCGCTGTTCGGCGGCACGCCGCCCACCAAGGCCATGGGGGACGGCGCCGTGTCGAAGGCCGTGAAGTGGCTGGCTTTGCAGATCCACCCGATCGCGAGCAAGCTGGTCAAGCCATGGCCGCTCGAGGACCTCCTTCTGCATAACTTTCGCCTGCCGTTCTTCCTTGTCCGCCGCGACTACGCCGCACTCACGGCGTACTTCGCCGACGCCGCCGCCGGCGTGCTCGACGACGCCGAGAAGGCGGAATCCGGCATCCCGCGCGAGGAGCTCCTCCACAACCTGGTGTTCGTCTCGATCTTCAACGCCTACGGCGGCTTCAAGATCTTCCTGCCGCACCTCGTCAAGTGGCTGGCCCGCGCCGGCGGGGCCCTGCACGCCAGGCTCGCTGAGGAAGTCCGCACCACGGTCGCCGACGGCAGCGAGATCACCGTGTCGTCCGTCGACAAGATGCCCCTGGTGAAGTCCGTGGTGTGGGAGGCGCTGCGCATGAACCCGCCGGTGGAGTTCCAGTACGGGCGCGCGCGGCAAGACATGGTCGTCGAGAGCCACGACGCGGCCTACCGGGTGAGCAAGGGCGAGATGCTGTTCGGGTACCAGCCTATGGCAACGCGCGACGATCGCGTGTTCAAGGACGGCGGCGAGTTCGTCCCCGACCGGTTTGTTGCCGGCGGGGAGCAGGAGAGGATGCTCGGGAACGTGGTGTGGTCGAACGGGGCGGAGGACGGCGAGGCGGCCGAGGGGAACAAGCAGTGCCCCGAGAAGGACATGGTAGTGGCCGTGGGGAGGCTGATGGTGGCGCAGCTGTTCCGGCGGTACGACACGTTCGCCGCGAACGTGGAGGAGTTGCCGCTGGAGCCGATAGTCACGTTCACGTCGCTCACCAGGGCCGCGTCGTCGTCCACGGAATGAGAATAGACCAGTGTGCCATTGTGCAAGTGGCGGCGCTGGTGAGTGGTGACTGGCGTGGCGTTCTTATTTACTCCTACTCCGTACAAGCGTAGGATAACGATGATGCAGTACTTTGATGTATCAATGGTATGTATGCGTGGTCAAATTTGCATGGGTTGGTTCAGTTTGCACGTAAGCTCTGCGGCGTGTGTGTCGATATGTGAAGTTTGGGATGTAACTGTTTGAACTTCATTTTATATTCATGGGAGATTCTGTATTCGGGATGGTCTCATCCAGTTGGATTAACATTTAACCATCCAGTCGGCCGCCCCGCCACCCTTTTGGCCCCGCCCCTTCGCCGCCGGGCAACCATGGAGCCGCCGCAGCGTCCGCATGTTCCTTTGCCGGCCGGATTTGTGCCGCCGCCGGCCAGAAGAGCCCTTCCGCGACCTCTGGCTGCCGCACCAATTCTGCGCGTCGCCGGCGTGAAACGGAAGCGGCTCAAATGGTGCAGCTATCCAATGTATTTGACATACTCGGAATTGTTGGATGAAAACTCAGTTGATCTTTTGACTACTCCACTTGAGTTTGATTGCACGATGCTGGAGGCTGAAGTGGAGGAGGGAGAAGACGATGGCGATGAAGATCTTGAAGAAATTGGAATGGATATGATTGAGCAAAGCCAAAAAGGAAAGAGTGTTGATGTTCACTATCAAGATGATGGATTGTACATTCATTTGGACATTTGATTGCTAGCTAGGTTGCGCATGATTTTGGATGTGTAGTAGTATATGTAATAGATTTCATATTCGGGAAGACATGTCAAAACTTTGATTTCATTCGGGGACATGATTAAGAATTGGTGAAAATATGACGAAAACTGTTATTCGGTACCGGAATGGCTCACGGGGCAGAACAGATGTGGTACCGGTAAATGATTTTCCGGGGAACAGGATACGCGATATACGGTACGGGTTTATCCGGTAACTGCTAGAGTTGCTCTATCATTGTGTCAGTATTTATTAGGTTGTGCGTACATTCATCTTGTTTTGAAACGTGTGATGTTACACTAGCATGCAATATGATCACAATCATCTCTCTTCTCATTAATTAATCGTTATATCCAATTTTTCACATACGTGGCATGTTACTCCCACTGGGACTAGTCTTGCGTACGAATGGGAGATGTATGCATGCAAATGCAAGTATAGGCTGCAACTGACCCTCTGAAATTTTAACTAGGCCAGAGGGCGAGAACGGAGGAAAGTCAAAAGTTTCTGAACAGAAAAACGCCTGTGCTAATTAATGATTACACTCACCAACACAATGCCGAGCTTAATTGACCAGGAGAATTTTCAATTGTCAGTGGCACCTCGTAAGCCATGAGCCCATGAGCACGCCCGGTGGTTAGTCATGTGCAGTTTTTAGTGACCTTCCGATCGCAGAGTGTCGGAGTTGATGCCTATCTGGCATTCCTTTGAGTTCAAGCACGCTATAAGCGTCAAAGAAGTACTTGCGGGTGGTTTGCTAGACCTCCGCAACTATTTTGTTAAGTCTTAGCCGATGGCGTTTTCTTAAGCCTCAACAACTAAGAAATTCCAACCAAAGTTAAGAGAAAAGTGCAACTCCACGAGTTGCATTTTCTTAACAAAAAGGTATTTGGAAAAAGTCATTCGTCTTGGATGGTATCGATTTGAAAATAACCTTTCGGAGGACAGTACTTACACCTGCTCTTTACAATAGATGGCTTGAGCTGTGTAATTTGATGGCTACCTCCCCCTTTTCTGCTGAAGAGGACGCCCAGTGTGGTTGTACCATCCATCTGGACCTACTCAGTCAGATCTTTTTATGCTGTGGTTAATAATGGTGGTATAATTACCCCTGTTCATACACCAGCTATTTGGAAGCTCAACATCCCTCCTCATTTTGATGTCTTCCTTTGTCACTGGAAAATAATTAAACGCTTACGCGTGACAACTTGCACAACGGTAGACATGTAGAGGATAGATCAAGTCTATTCTGCACTGAACCTGAAACAGTTGACCACACGTTTTTTGATTGTTTTGTTGCCAAAACTGTATGGGAGGTCATTTCCATTGCTTTTGGTGTTTTCTCGGGCGGCAGTGCATCTCGGGCGGCGGCGGTTAGGCTCCGGCCGGGTGGAGGCTGGATTGCGGCGACGGCTTGGTCCTGCGGACGGCGCAGTGCAGCGACGGCGGCGTGCAAAGGAGATGGCCTACCGGCCCTTGAGACCCAGATCTGGGCCCGTCAGGCCCATCTGGGTTTGGGAGGGCCAGCTTGACCTACGACAAGCTCTTCAGCTGGAGGCAACGATGCGGATGCAGGGGAAAGCGGCCAGCCTGTTGCAGCGTGGCGGTGAGCATCACGGGCCCGGTTTAGGCCCGGCCGGACCCTATTAGGACTGGTGTGCCCCATGGGGGCTTTACGGGCCCGCTGGGCCCGACCGAATTTGACGAGGATGGGTGTGCTTTGCGGCCGCGTCCGTTTGACTATTCTCTTCGACGGTGGAGGTTGGTCCCTCCTGCCAGCTTTCGTACTGCTGACGCCAGGTCATTCTGCTCCTCAATTTTGGCTTGCAGACCACGTGGCAGTTTCTTCACTGAGACGACGGCGGCTAGTGGGATGGTGTCGAGGCTTGTCCTCGCGGGGCACTGATACGTCTCAAACGTATCTATAATTTTTGATGTTCCATGCATGTTTTTTATCAACTACCACATGTTTTTTATGCACTTTATATCATATTATAACATTTATTGGACTAACCTATTTACAAGATGCCACAGTGACAATTCATGTTTATTTTGTTTGTGCATTGCAGAAAAGGTCAAAAAATGTAAGTGCTCAGAAAAATCTGGAACAATTCCAGAAATTCTAAAATGCCAAAAGACTGCGTGGGCCAAAAGGACAGATCCAGAAGAGCCCCAGAAGACCCCGAACCACGCTAGGGCACAAACCAGAAGATTTTTTTCTAGCCGCGCCGCCACATGGTAAGGCCGCCTCGGGCGTCCCCTCGCGCCGCCCTTCGGACTATATATTTCCCCCGTCATAAAAACCCTAACCCCCGAAGGATTTTCTCAAATTCCACCGGTAGCTCCGCCGCCATTCAGAACAAGTTTCGGGGGACAGAAGTCTCTGTTCCGGCACGCTGCCGGGACGGGGAATTGCCCCCCGGAGCCATCTCCATCGACTCCACCGCCATCGTCATCACCGTTGCTGCCTCCCATGATGAGGAGGGATTAGTTCTCCCCCGAGGCTGAGGGCTCTACCGGTAGCTATGTGGTTTATCTCTCTCCCATGGTGTGATCTTTATGTGATCATGAGCTTTGTAATCTAGTTGAATAAGTAGATGTTACTCTTCATCTATTATGCTACTCAAGTGATTTTATTAATGTGATCTACGGAGTCACCTTGTCCCACGGTGTGAAGATGACAGTGTGCGCACCGTGTGTGGCTCTTAGGCTAAAGTTTGCATAAATACTTATCATGAGTTATAATTTGAGTTGGATGTCTCCATGAAATTGTGGTGTTTGTTTACTCAGACTTTGGGGTGTGCTTTTATAGCCCTACGCACTGAATTGGTGTTCGTTATCCAACCGGAGTGTGGTTCAGACTTCAGAGTAGCATAGTGAAGAGAAGATATTTATGTATTCAATTATGATGTCATTGTTGAGAGTGTCCACTAGTGAAAGTATGATCCCTAGGCCTTGTTTCTAAGCATTGAAACACCGTTTACAACCAGTTCTGCTACATGTTTTTGCTTGCTGCCATTTTTATTTCAGATTGCAATTACTACTTATAATCATCCATATTACTTGTATTTCACTATCTCTTCGCCGAACTAGTGCAACTATACATCTGACAAGTGTATTAGGTGTGTTGGGGACACAAGAGAGTTCTTGTACTTTAATTGCAGGGTTGCTTGAGAGGGATATCTTTGACCTCTACCTCCCTGAGTTCGATAAATCTTGGGTGATTCACTTAAGGGAAACTTGCTGCTGTTCTACAAACCACTGCTCTTGGAGGCCCAACACTGTCTACAAGAATAGAATCGTGCGTAGACATCAAGCTATTTTCTGCCGCCGTTGCCGGGGAGGTAAGTGTTGGAAGGTATCTCCTTTAGATTCTGCCATTATTTCTTTTTGTTTCTTGTTTTTATTTTAACTAGTTAGACTTAATAGAAAACAACAACAAAATTAGAGATCTTTATGAACTTTATATTGAATTAGGACATGATGCTTTTGAAGAGAAAATTAAAAAACCTATGGAAGTTTGTTTGCATAATAGTGATAGCAATGTTATTAGCATGAATTCTTTGAACACTATTATTGTTAATGCTATGGAAAAGTCTAAGCTTGGGGAAGCTAGTTTTTATGAAAATGATCTTTTTAGTTCCCCAGCTTTGGAGGAGAAAGTTTGCTCTGATTATACTTTGTCTCCCATATGTGATAATTCTAATGATGCTTGTGATCTTCCAAATCCACCTACTGAAAGTATTCCTTTTGAAATACCTATGGAAATTGTTGAAAAAGTTATGGATGAATGTTATGCAGGGGATGGAACAATCCATCCAAGTGATCACTTGTTGAAACTTAAAGAACTTTGTGAATTGTTTAAGGTTGCAGGTTTATCAAGAGAAAATGCCATGAAGAAATTATTTCCATTGTCACTTAAAGACAAAGCAAGGGAGTGGTATGAGCTACTGGATGATCTTCATCATTCGGAGTGGAAGGAGCTTGAATATCTCTTTTACTCTAAATTTTATCCTCCTTATGAATTGTATTTAGATAGGAATTACATTTTTAATATTTGGCCTCGTGATGGAGAAAGTATTGCTCAAGCTTGGGGAAGGCTGAAAACATTAATACTTAAATGTCCTAACCATGAGCTTCCTGAGAAAATAATTGTTAATAATTTTTATGCAAGTCTTTCACGTCATTGCAAGGATTATCTAGATGCATGTTCAGAGGGTTCTTTAACTAGTAAGAAGGTTGAAGCTAGATGGGATCTTCTTGAAAGAATTCCAAGCAATACTGAAGATTGGGAGAATGGCAAAGGTAAAGAATCAGGTATAAACTATGAATATGATTGCATTAAGTCTTTCGTTAAAACTGCTGGTTTTCAAGAGCTTAGTGCTAAATATGGTCTTGATTCTCAAATTATTATTGATTGTTGTAGAACCTTTCTCATATTAATGTTCCTAAAGAAAATTGGGACATGTATCATGAACCTTTCAAAGACACTTGCATGGAAAATGAAATTGTTGTTAATGATTGCAACAAACATGCTCAAACTTTTGAAAATGTTATTTCTTATAAGCATGTTAATTTTTGTGGAGTGCTTAGACCTTGTGAAAAGACTAATAATGAAGAAGAATATTGTAAACTTCATAAGCATGAGAAAACTGAATATGGAATAGGGCTCTAAATGATCTTGCTGAAAAGGTTTGTGCCCTATATCCTTTTATTTGTGAACTCTGCTATGAAGAAGGTCATTTCGAATTCCAATGCTCAAAGTTTAATGATACAATTTCGAGCTTGTTTGATGATGCATGATCAATCCGATCTTTATGATGAACTTGAATTATTTTTGGGGTGTGAAGAGTTATCATGGAAAACTTCTTTGTTAGATATGAGTTCTTTTGATATGAATAGTATTTTGCGGGGATGCCATCTCCATTGTGTTGATAAGAGCCACAGTAATCCTTATATAGAAAAAATTATAAAAGATGTACATTTACCAAAATATGAAAGGACTTATACTTGTTTTACTCTAATTAATGAAAGGGAGGAATCCTCCCAAGTTTTTCTATTGTTTCTAACAATGAAACAGGCATGTGGAGAAGCTTCCTTTCAAATCTCTCCCTCCTAAAGATAAAAAGAAGAGGGGAAAGAAGAAGAAGAAGAAGAAGAAGAAGAAGAAGAAGAGGAGTAAAAAGAGAGAGGAAAAGGTATCCTCTCCTAAGCATGTTGCTCCTTTCATGATCGTGTCTAATGAGTCTAAATTTATTGAAGAAGATTCACATACTTGGGGTCATTATTATCTCGACACTAAATCTATGGCACTATTGAAGATGATTATATGTCTGTTACTTCTTGTAGTGATCATGATTGGGAAAATGAAACTACTTTGATATTGAAAATCATTGGGGTACCAATTCTGAAAATGATGATGTTAATAATTGCTATACTATTAGTACTATCCATGTTTCTTCCAATGATGACGTGGAAAGCTCTAAGCTTGGGGATGAGGTGTTTGAAAATCCTTTTGCAACTGATGATTATATATTTGATACATCTTCTTCTAGTAAAAATGATGATGATATGTTTACAAATGAACACACTTTGGAAGATAACTATTCTATTGCTTATGATGATACTATGCCTCTAGTCTTTGATAATTATTATAAAGAATACTATGACATAGGTTATAATTACAATCATCCTCATGAAACTTGTCTATCATGTTCGAGTTCTTTATGATGATCCTGCTCCCATTGTTATTAATGAGAACAATTTTGCTTATGTGGAAAATAATGATACTTTTATGCATATAGATCATGATGCTACTGAAAGTTTTTATGAGAGAGGGAGACATGGCTTCATATATCTCAATAATATTAAGTCTCCTCTTTTTTGTTAAATTTTTTGAAGTTGGACTTGTTTTATCTTTCTATGCTAGTAGCTTCATGCTTCAATAATTTGTTTTCTTACAAGATTTCTTTGCATAGGAAGTGGGTTAGACTTAAATGTGTTTGGTATTTGCTTTTTGATGCTCTCTTATATTCAACTCTTATACATATGAAGCATCATCAAAATTGTCATGCCTAGCTAAAAGGCTTTAAAGAAAAGCGCTTGTGGGAGACAACCCATTGTTTTTATTTTCTGCTATTTTTATTTTATTGAGTCAAGGAGCTTGCTTACTTCTGTAACAACTCCTTTGTATCTTTATTTTATTGCATTGTTGTGCCAAGTAAAGTCTCTAGTTGAAAGTTGATGCTAGATTTGGATTTCTGCGCAGGGACAAATTTTTGCTGTCCACGGTTTTGAGCTGTATGCACTCCAGAAAAATTGAAAACTTCTGAAAAAATTCACGCATGATCCTTATATATGTACGCAACTTTCATTAGTTTGGACTTTTTGCATCTGAGCAACTTAAGTGCCTCGGAAAAATTCGTGTTTACAGACTGCTCTGTTTTTGACAGATTCTGCCTTTTATTTCGCATTCTCTCTTTTACTGAGTTTGAGTGGATTTCTTTGCTCCACAAAACATCAGTGGCTATAGCTAATGTCCAGAAGCGTTGGTGATGATTGTGTCATTATAGAATATGTGAATTTTTGATTATGCACTAACCCTCTAATGAGAATTACTTCGAGTTTGGTGTGAAGAAAGTTTTCAAGGATCAAGAGAGGAGAATGATATGATATGATCAAGAAGAGTGAAAGTCTAAGCTTGGGGATGCCTCCGTGGTGCATCCAAGCATACTTCAAGAAGAGTCAAGCGTCTAAGCTTGGGCATCCCCTTCTTCATCAACAACTTATCAGGTCATCTCTAGTGAAACTATTTTAATTCTTTCACATCTTATGTGCTTTTACTTGGAGCTGTGTGCTTTTATTTTTGCTTTTTTATTTTCATTTTCTAAATAAATTGGATCCTAACATTCTTGTGTGGGAGAGAGACACGCTCCGCTTTTTCATATGAATACTCGTATTCTTCACTTATATTTCTTGTGTATTCTTAACTAGCTACTGCAATGCTTTTAGCTCCTTTTTCATGCATCTCTTGTTCAGAGCTGTTAGTTCTTGTAGAGAAGTACTCTCTTGTTTCATTGATGAATTATTTGGAGAGTTTTATGTTGAAATAAGTTGAGTGGTGTTTGGTTGGAAATAGAAAATGCTACATGTGGTAGATGGTATATTGAAAAGACATATTCATTCTTATAGATCATTGTCTTGGATAATTTGATGCTTTGCAGTTGTTTTGAGCTCTCAAGTAGATCATGTTTAAGCTCTTGCATCATGTAGTTAAAACCTATTAGTGAAGAACTACCGGAGAGCTTGTTGAAATTTGGTTTGCATGCTTGATATCTCTAAGGTCTAGATATTTTCTGGTAAAAATGTTTGAGTAACAAGTAAGACAATGTAGAGTCTTATAATGTTTGCAATATGTTTTCATGTAAGTCTTGCTATACCAGTTGATATCCTGTGTTTGTTTCAAATAACCTTGCTAGCCTAAACTCTGTACTGAGAGGGAATGCTTCTCGTGTATCCAAACCTTGAGCCAAAATCCATGCCGTTTGTGTCCACCATAACTACCTATTATGTGGTATTTCCTGCCATTTCAAGTAAATACTTCATGTGCTACCTTTAAACTATTCAAAAGCTATTATCTCTTATTTGTGTCAATGTTTTATAGCTCATGAGGAAGTATGTGGTGTTTTATCTTTCAACCTTGTCATTTACTCCTGACAGACTTTCACCAATTGACTAGTGGCATATACATACGCTTATCCAATAACTTTGCAAAAGAGCTGGCAAATGGGGTGCCCAGTCCTAATTAATTACAACTTTAACCACTTTATTCTCTTCACATGTTTTGCCAATGATTTATCAGAACCAATTTTCAAAATGTTAAACAATATCAAATAGGCACTCCTCTATGGTATGTGATTGTTGGAAGGCACCAGAGGATTCGGTTAGCCATGGCTTGTGTAAGCAAAGGTTGGGACGAGTGTCATACCAATTTATAAATATGCATGTGTAAACCAAAGAGAAGAGGGATGATCTACCCTTGGGTAGAAATAACGTCCTTCATGAAGCCGCTCTTGAAAGTCTGGGTGACAAGGGGATAGAGTGCCCACTGCCATTCGTTGACAACAACAAACACCTCTAAAAACCTTACTTTATGCTCTCTATATGATTTCAAAAAACCTAAAAAGCTCTAGCACATGATTTAATCCCTGCTTCCCTCTGCGAAGGGCCTTTCTTTTACTTTATGTTGTGTCAGTTTACCTACTTCTTTCTATCTCAGAAGCAAACACTTGTGTCAACTTTGTGCATCAATTCTTATATGCTTACTTATTGCACTTGTTATATTACTTTGTGCTGACAATATCCATGAGATATACATGTTGAATGTTGAAAACATTGCTGAAACTTAAATCTTCCTATGTGTTGCTTCAATGACTTTATTTAGAATCTATTGCTTTATGAGTTAACTCTTATGCAAAACTTTTTGATGCTTGTCTTGAAAGTGCTATTCATGAAAAGTTTTTGCTTATATGATTCAGTTGTTTACTCTTTATCTACTTGTTAGCAAACTATAGACCATTGCCTTGAGTCACTTCATTCATGACATGAGCCTTACAATATTATATGATTAAGATTATGATGGTAGCATGTCACTTCAAAAATTATTTTGTTTTTATCGTTTTACCTACTCGAGGATGAGTAGAACTAAGCTTGGGATGCTTGATACGTCTCAAACGTATCTATAATTTTTGATGTTCCATGCATGTTTTATATCAATTGCCACATGTTTTTATACACTTTATATCATATTATGACATTTATTGGACTCCACAGTGCCAGTTCCTGTTTATTTTGTTTGTGCATTGCAGAAAAGGTCAAAAAATGTAATTGCTCAGAAAAATCTGGAAAAATTTCAGAAATTCTAAAATGCCAAAAGACTGCGTGGGCCAAAAGGACAGATCCAAAAGAGGCCCGGAAGACCCCGAACCACGCTAGGGCACAGACCAGAAGATTTTCTTCTGGCCACGCCGCCACATGGTGACAGGACCGGCCCATAGGCCGGGGTGACGGGGCGACCGCCCTGGGCCCCAGGGAGCTAGGGGGCCCGGCCCAGCTAGTACTTCAGTCTATTTACCGTGCGGTCAATTAGAAAAAACCAATTGGGCCCAATGTAGTCGATAGAATCGACGAGTTCTGTTGCAATCGCACCCGCACGGCAGCCCGCCCGCACCCATCCAGTACTCCTTTATCGTTGTTAAATAGCCTAGCTCCTCGGTTCTGCACTTCTGCTCCATCTCACACTCACATCCCCTTCTTCTGATGTATACGCATGTCCTTCAAAGATTCGTTTGATCTGTGCTATGTACTGAAAATTACTAAATCAGCAGGAAATACGATACATTTTTAAAAAAATTGCCTACAAGGGCCTCATTTTATCATCTCGCCCCAGGGCATTGGGAATGTATGGACCGGCCCTGCATGGTGAGGCCGCCTCGGCGTCCCATCGCGCCGCCCTTCGGACTATATATTGCCCCCGTCATAAAAACCCTAACCCCCGAAGGATTTTCCCAAATTCCACCGGTAGCTCCGTCGCCATCCAGAACAAGTTTCGGGGGACAGAAGTCTCTGTTCCGGCACGCTGCCGGGACGGGGAATTGCCCCCGGAGCCATCTCCATCGACTCCACCGCCATCTTCATCACCGTTGCTGCCTCCCATGATGAGGAGGGAGTAGTTCTCCCCCGAGGTTGAGGGCTCTACCGGTAGCTATGTGGTTTATCTCTCTCACATGGTGTGATCTTTATGTGATCATGAGCTTTGTAATCTAGTTGAATAAGTAGATGTTACTCTTCATCTACTATGCTACTCAAGTGATTTTATTAATGCGATCTCCGGAGTCACCTTGTCCCACGGTGTGAAGATGACAGTGTGTGGCCCGTGTGTGGCTCTTAGTCTAAAGTTTGCATAAATATTTATCATGAGTTACAATTTGAGTTGGATGTCTCCATGAAATTGTGGTGTTTGTTTACTCAGACTTTGGGGTGTGCTTTTATAGCTCTACGCACTGAATTGGTGTTCGTTATCCAACCGGGGTGTGGTTCAGAGTAGCATAGTGAAGAGAAGATATTTATGTATTCAATTATGATGTCATTGTTGAGAGTGTCCACTAGTGAAAGTATGATCCCTAGGACTTGTTTCTAAGCATTGAAACACCGTTTACAACCAGTTCTGCTACATGTTTGCTTCCTGCCATTTTTATTTCAAATTGCAATTACTACTTATAATCATCTATATTACTTGTATTTCACTATCTCTTCGCCGAACTAGTGCACCTATACATCTGACAAGTGTATTAGGTGTGTTGTGGACACAAGAGACTTCTTGTATCTTAATTGTAGAGTGGCTTGAGAGGGATATCTTTGACCTCTACCTCCCTGTGTTCGATAAACCTTGGGTGATTTACTTAAGGGAAACTTGCTGCTGTTCTACGAACCTCTGCTCTTGGAGGCCCAACACTGTCTACCAGAATAGAATCGTGCGTAGACATCAGGCACTTCTAGTGTTGGTCTGTAAAACGTGAAAACGGATACTTGTTCTAGTGGTTGCATTTTAATGGAACCAGGACCGGGCCCTTTTATCTAAAATTAATATATATATAATAGTTATCTTCTTGTATCAGCTATGCATATGGACTTACTGATCAGCATG
This sequence comes from Poa pratensis, assembly GCA_947311845.1. NCBI lineage: Eukaryota > Viridiplantae > Streptophyta > Magnoliopsida > Poales > Poaceae > Poa > Poa pratensis. The sequence continues at coordinate 145,319,885 of CAMZMU010000063.1, read as the reverse complement.
ATTTCGTTATCCAATCTATACCTAATATAAAAGCATTAAGGTTTCTTGTGGTACTTTTTTTTTTTGCCGATTTTACCCTCCCACCAAATCACAAATTATCCACCAATGCCACCCATAAGTCATACCGGTTTGAATAAAACGATTCAAGTTTTTTTATTTCACCCTCTGCCTCTTCCATCGACATGGATTTGATCCGACCGGCGCCGCGCGGCTGACGAGCCACTGCCACCGCAGCGGCCACGACCGCCGCAGGAGGAGGAGGAGCGCACCGCGCCCTGGCCGCCGTGCGCCCCGGCCGCCGCGTCGACGAGGAGCACCATGGCGCTCAGCGCATGCAGCGTCTCCACGTCCTGCCCTGGCCGACGAGGAGCACCATGGCACCCATCGATGGCCCAATGCGGCCGCCGGCGATGGATCCAGAGCCACAGGAGAGCGCGGGGGCATATGCGTCCGGATGCGGCCGCCGACGGTGGATCCTGAGCCACGTGCGAGCGCGGGGATCAGCTTCTCCTCTCCTTTCCTGTGAAGATCAGCTTCTGCACCGGCGAGCTCGGCGGCACATACGGCCGTGTGCGGCCTCCGAACACGATCCTCCCGCCGTCGCCATCCGCTCGCCGACTGGTACAGCTCCGCCTGCGCGGCCTCCGCCACCACCACCTCCGTGACCGTGGCCTCCAACCCCGCCTTGGCCTCAGTCGCCGCTGCCGCGCTGCGGCCATGCCCGACTTGGAAGTCCGCCGTGACACAGAGCAGCACCAAATCCGGTGCGCGCAGCAGTCTCACCTCGAAAACGAAGTTCAGTTCTATCAGTTTTGTACCATCTGCACATGCAAAAAAACGAACTTCAGTTCAGTTCTGGGTGCCATCCAGTGCAGTTCAGATATGGGCAATAGTTGCCATTTTGTTCAGTTCAAATGCCGTTGTTCGTGCCATTTTGTTCAGTTCAAATGCAGTTGTGGGTGCCATTTAGTTCAGTTCAGCTAGGACCAGCAATTGGAATCAAGTTCAGTTCAAATTTCTGCATACTTCTGTTTCAGTTTGCACATGCACAAAGTTTACTACTACCTCCGATCCATATTAGTGGGCACAACTTTGTCTAGATACACATGTATCTAGTCTAAATACTTAACTAGATACATATGAATTTAGACAAAGCTATGCCCACTAATATGGATCGGAGGAAGTACAACAATCCTTGAATCCTCATTTAATCATAGCATTCGAGCAAACACATGAACGATTTCCTTTACACTATGTTTGGTTGCATGGAATTGGAGCATGGAATTGAATTGGACTAAGATTCCAAATCCGAGATGGAAATGAATTGGCTTCTAATTCAATTCGGTTGTTTGGATGTGTTTGGAAACTGCTGTTGAAGGGAGATGGGGAGCTGCGCCGCCGCCTGGTCTCGGCGTCGCCTGTGAAGGCAGGGGAGGAGGAGAAGGTGGAGAAGAGGCGGAAGACGAGGTCGGGGCGCGCGGCGCTGAGGGCGGCGCGGGATGCCGCGTTGACCGCGGAGAGGGAGGGGTGGAGGCGGAGGTAGGAGGCGAGCAGGGCGGCGGCATCGGCGGCGAGAGGGGGGGGAGGCGAGCACGGCGGCTACCCCGCGGATGCGGCGTCGGTGACGGCGGCCGGCGCTGGAGCAGATGGCCACGCCGGGGCGGGGAGGTGCGGCGGCGGAGGGAGGTGCGGCGGCCGGCGGGGAGGAGCGGCGGCCGGCGGGGAGGTGCGGCGGCGGAGGGAGGTGCGGCGGGGAGGTGCGGCGGCCGACGGGGAGGTGCGGCGGCCGCGGGGCGGGGCGGTGGCCGGCGTCCGAATTCCGAGCGTTTCCGACCTCCGAGGCTCGAATTGCTCCCTTCACAAAACGGTAGCTGCGGAATTGGCTCGGAATTGGTCTGCAATTCCAGGCCCAAATTCTGAGCGCAGTCCAAACGCCGGAATTCGGAATTGGGGCTCCAATTCCAATTCCAAGCCCCAATTCCGTGCAACCAAACATGGTGTAATTACAGTACATTCAGTTCTACTTCTACGCATGTACAAGCAGCAACTGAAGTGCTTATTCAGTCACAACAACAAGGGCAACTGGAGGACGCGGCCAGCATGCTCAACGACGGCAGCAACAAAGAGTATCAGCGCGGCGACCAGGAGGACACGGAATCCTTCTCCTCCTCTTGGAGGACGCGACCGGCGGCAACACAGGATGAGCGCGGCGACCAGGAGGACACGGACTCCTGCTCCTCTCTTGGATTACGTGGCTGGCGTGCGCCAATGAAGCGGCAGCACAGAGGCCGAGCACGGCGACCAGGATGGCATGGGCGCTGGTTCAGAGCGCGGCTATGAGGGGCGAGGCGAGGCTGCTCCACGCACCGGGTCTGCTGCTGCTCTGCGTCGCGGTGAATTCCAAGGCGGGCGCTGCCGCCGCAGCAGCGGCGGCGACGGAGGCCACGGAGCAGGAGCTGTGCCTGCCGGCGACGGCGAGTGAAGGGGAATTCCGGCGGTGAGGTTTTTTTTCCAAGCTGGAGCGCTGTTTCCCTGCTGCCGTCAGATGCGCAACGAACGAACCAGAAAAATTTACGTCCCTCTGCAGTAGATGGGGTGTACGTCAGACGATCTCGTTCCTAATTGACTGTTTTTTCTACGTCAGATCAAACGATAAGATAGCAGTAGCACCTCTAATTATTTTGTCATTTTTCTAACTTCGATGTCTCATTGATGGTTTTATCTACAATGCACATATAAAGGAAAATTATTTCTAATATTTAGATAGAAGAAATATTGAGTATTCATTTTATTTTAAGTGCAGCAGACTTGAGTTTGTCATCGTTACTTTCTGAAATGCCAGCCAATGTATATTCCTTCAAATGATTTCTCTATTCTCTTTTCTCTTTATTGGTAATAGAATTTAAAGTGTTATTCTGGATAACAAAAAAGTTGCTAAGGCTAACAGCGTGCAATCATTTTGACTGCTTCCATGGAACTGCCTTTTAGAAGATTTGAGGAAAAATATGGAACTGCCTTTTAGTCTGGATTACAATGTTCTATTGTTTCTTTTCTTGATTAATTTTTTGTAAATTTAAGATTCAATTAATCTGTATCTATGTATAATATTCATTAGGCCATTGGGAAGATTTTGAACGTCGCGGATTTTTTCCCCGTTGCAACGCGCGGGCATTTTTCCTAGTATATAAACAAAGTACTACCACCCAAACAAAACATAATCTATTAAACCATCACTTAATAGTCTCGTCATGAACCATCACAAAATCAGACGGCAGAGCGAGTCTTGTCATCTTGTGTTCAACGCGATCTATACAACTTTAAAGATGATTCGTTTTACTTGGTTTGGTATAATAATAAGTGAACGACTAATTCTCGGTTTATCGAGATTTAGTTAACTCCTAGTCTCCTAGCAAGCACGAACGACGATGGAAAATGCAAATCAAACAACACCAAACTAGTTTAGTGTAAAACTACACTGAATTATAAAAGTGTTTTCCTTGAAAGAATAGAGTTTTTTTTTTCATTAAGAGGCTGCGTGGAAATAAGTAACATAGTTAATGAAGTTCGGAGTTGTCGTTCAACAGAAAAATGAGTGATCCAATGGTCTTAGAATCGACCGACGGCCGAGCTCTAACTTATTATTGGTCGACATAGAATTAGCAAAACCGTAATTATAATAAACTAATGTCTTGTATCAAGAACTATGCATATGAACTTACCAATTTCTTGCACAATTTCGATACCAAATAGGCCAATATACACGGTGTGTTCCCACAAAAAAAAATCAGGCTCTATTAAGCCATCACAAAATCGCCGTCCTCGTCGTGAACCATCACAAAATCGTCTTCGACTGTATCAGAGTGGGTATCTGGGCCACAGTCCTTGTGGTCTTTTGAGTTGGTACCGGTGTAGTTGTCGTCGCCGGAGTATGAGTATGCCTCAGAGTCGTCGTCATTGTCAGAATCAGAATCCGTGCTCCAGTACTCCTCTTCGATGAGTGGGTTGAAGAAGGTGTGCGTGTAGAAGCCATTGCCGAGGTACCGCTTCAGGAATTTGAGCTGCACCATCCTGGCCCACCCGGAAGCCCTAAGCACGCAGCTCGGGCTGAAGGACGACGTCGTCGGCATCGGTTTTTTCTCCACCCGGCCATTGTAGTGCCTCCTCGCCGCGATCATGGCGGAGATCTCCTGGAACAGCTTCGTTTTCTTTGCGTGCTTCTTCTTGTCGACGCCTTCGCCTCTTGCCTCGGTGCCGACGATGGCCAGCTTGAACTCGAGTGCTTGCATGTCCTGCGGAGAGGCCTTCATGTCACGCTCGGACCACACGGCCAGGGCCTCGCCGACCGCGATCCGTAGCGCAACGTCCTTGGTGTCGAGGAGACGCATGAGGCCGCGCAACGGGAAGCTTGCCCTGTATCTGCTGGTGGCCCGGATCAGCGCGAGCGCGGACACGGCGGCGATCAGGACGTCGGAGTTCGCGGTGATACCGAGCTTGATCACGCCGCGGATGGCATTCGTGAACGCTTGGTTCGGGACACGCGAGCAGGCGAAGGTGACGGCGGCGAGGCAGTCAATGGCGGCAACGGCGGTCGCTACCGCGTCTTCCGACGACGACGATGTGAGAAGCGGCGCCTGGGACACCACCGTCTCCGCGAGGCCGGGGAGCGCGTCACGGAGGATCTCCCTGGCGCAGTCGTCGCTGGAGCCGACGGTGAGCGCGAGGAGGCCGATGGCACGGTACGCGAGGCGGGCCTCCGTGGCAGAGGATCCGAGGCAGGCGCGGCAGCGTTCCAGGACGGTGGCGCACCTGTAGTCGAACATGCCGATGGAGCAGCAGGTCTCGAGGCTGCTGGCGAGGGCCTCCAAGCCCTTTTCGCGCACGGCGGGGCATTGGTCGTGGAGCATGGTGATAATCCTCCTGTCGACTGAATCTTCACGACGCGATCCGTGGTGCTTTTGGGACATATCGTTCTCGCCAGGGGCGTCCGGCGCCATTGTCGGTGCAGAGCAGCGCAGGGTACGCGTCCTGAGATTGATCGAGGACGACGCAGGAGCCTGGACAGCAAGGATCAGATCGCTCTGTGAAACGTGAGACGTAGAAGTAGCTAGGACGGCGAGGTATTTGTAACGATGAAGGGAGTACGAGGAGGAGACGGTGTTGGACGGGACTTTTGGAAGTGGCCGGTGTTGGAGACGAGACGGACCGGAGTCAACAGAGACCTTTCATGGCTTGGATTGAGAACAAGGAATTGATCTGGGCCGCATTGGCAAGAGCCCAGTGATTAAGCCGCCGAACGAGTTCAGTCAAGCCCATGAGAAGCCGCTCACAGCGTCACGCCCAATGATCACTCTGATCCGCGGGAGTTCTAAAATAGCACTAGATACCCGATACATGCTATATTCACTAGATGATTCCCGCGCGTTGCTGCGGGAAAATATGATATAATTTTATTTTCAATATATGCTTAGATTAGAAGAAAATGTGAAGAATAACTATTGTTGATCATAGTAAAGTGACGGTGTGATTAACCTTGCCTGTGGACGTGTTGATTATGTGACGCAAATCTGACATGTTTAAGATTTAGTTGTACAATCATATAGTTTCTTTGTTTCTCCTTGGTATGCTAAACAAAAACCGAGAACCTATGGTCATATGGTGCACTATAGAAGGCAACTTATACAATAGGGACGTCGTTAATTTGCCATGCTTTGCTCCGGGCTTGTGCATGTATATTTGTAATTCCCTATAGAGATAAAACTACAAAGCAATATTTTGAGTAATAGATAATAAGAGCTAAACCATAAAATTCGTGACTTAACCATGAATTGAAAAAAAAATAAAGGCTCTTACTTGTATAAAATTATTAGAATATAAACCATGCTTGTTCAAAAACTTATAAACCATGCCAATTCATAGTACAAATAAACAGAAAATATATAAAGTGGAGTAATACCACGAGTATAATTTTGTGCGACAAAAAAGAGAATAAATATGCAATCTACTTGAAAAATATAGAAATTTGATCAATCTTGCCTACTCCCAAGTAAATCATCGATAAACCAAAAAAAAGTACGTTATGAGGTTGTGGTCACAGACGCGAGTACTTCACAAATGGAATGAAATGATATGTTCTTTGAAATCTATGAGATTAACCCGGATAAGATAGAATTGGCATGTTCCTTAAATGCCAATACTCCTTACTGTGAACATAGATGCACTAATCTGCTCATTATCATTGTCTGGACTATAAAGGCTGCAAACAGTTGCTAGATTTCCAGGGAACACCTTGGGAAGACAGACAAAAAAATTGCAGAAACGTTATGAGAGGAAGATGAGGGAGGGTATAGGCTGCAACGTGTGCTTGTAGTTACCTCACACATCGAAACAAAGAAAAAGGGGTCAGATATAATAAACGTATTTTAAGAGTCTTCTCCAAACAAATCAGCTCCACGGTTCTAAATGAACACTTAATCCATGCATATCGCTGAGCATGAAAGAATAAATTAATCACGGATAATCAAAGGAAGCTCTGGATGTCAGAACTGAGCGATCAGTAGAGATCCAATTGAAGTAAATTCCCATGTCTTTCGCAAAGCCAGACATGATAAATCCCAATGCTGAAATCGCCTCCTGAATTTCTTATTCTCGTCATTCCTTGAAAAATTTCAGTAAATTCCAATGTCTTTCCCAAAGCCAACCATGATAAATCCCAATGCTGAAATCGCCTCCTGAAGTCCTGATTCTCGACATTCCTTGAAAATCTGCTGCTCTAGTAAACAGAAGACAAAAGGCAGAGATACGCTGTAAATCCCCTAGCCCCCAAGAACGGGATATGATGCCGCTTTCCTTACTATACGATTGTCAGTATACAGGAGGTGACAGCCTGACGATGGAAACCCAACACATGGAGCCAAGTTTGGCGACGGCCACAGCCGGCAGGACGCCGGGTGAGATTGCATCTGGTAAGCTGCGCTCATATTGGTTGAAGCATCCACGGCCTCAGTGAACTGGAGTGGGATGATGAGGGTCCATGATAAGAGAACGGGATGGGGAGGGAGAAGACGAAATAAAGATTGCGGGCTATGGCGTTGAAAGCGAACGGAAGGGACAACATCTTTATAAAAACTGAACGGGAATCAGAAGGGACGGTGTAAGAGGCAAGAGTTATGATTTGGAGGAGCCGAGTAGACTATCAGATATTATGATTTCGAGGAGTCGATGCGACTATGCTTCATGCTTGATCATGCGGGAATCACCAAATGACGTGTATGTTCTCGATGAGTTGGCAATTTGCTGAGGTGGATAGCTTGCATGTGTAGAGAAATAGGTTAGTGGGATGATCTATTTAGTTATATAGGATTAGAGATTTGCCATTTTATCCAGGAGCCATTAAGAATCATTTTCTGTCCAAATTTAGTAGAATACTTGAACATCTTTGAGTGTAAAAATTTCGGATTTATTGACTTTTTAATATATAGTTTGTTTTTCACATATAGATGTGCTGGTACCTAGGAGGCACAAGTGCACGTCCCTAATCATCATAGCTAATATAAAAAGAGACAAAGTGGGGTGATCTACGACTATAAACATCTAAGACTATCCATAGTGGGAGTAACTTAGCTAGTAACATAGATGCCACGTAGGCAAAAAAGATGATGTGGCATGCAATTAATGAAGAGAGGGGCAAATTGAGTAACATAGTTAGTTACCGTAACATCACATATTTCAATGCAATATGAGTGTACAATGTAATAAATGCACGCTTGCATGACACCACGTACATGTTAGTACCCACAATAGAGGTAGTAACATAGACTAGTAACTTGTCCATGTTACTACTCTATGTTACTCCCTACTATATGTTACTCCCTACTATGAGTAGTCTAACAAACATATCTAAGCAAAGCTCATGCTCAAAGTTTGACTTTAGAAATTGGTGTCGATTTTGAGAAGACTTACTCCCATTCATGGAAGCCCTTGAGTCACATTACTCCACGGTTTACATAAGTCACCCTAAGATGAGTGCCAACCCCGCAAAAGTTGAGGCCCACAGTGGGGGCAAAGATTTTTGTTCCACGCTAGGTCGCTCCTCGGGGATTCATAACTTCTCCTCAGACAAGTCTCGCACGAGGACGACTTCACCTTCATCGATGACTCCGACTAGAGTTCGGATGATGATCAGGTAGATCATAGCTACATCGGCGTCGGGCGCCGGTTTCGTAGGCCCGACAGTAGGTCAAGTTTTGGGAAAGTAGGCTCATCTTTTCGGGGCTATGACTCCACTTGATGCACGGTATGTTTCCCCACGTTGCTCCAATCTATTTAATTCTTTTTGCTATATATACTACATGTATTATAGGAGAGATCACGAGATAATGAGAACGAATTCACTCATGTTACAACGTGGACCTACTTTTTGATGTGTTTAATATGTGACCACGATCTTCCTAGCTAGAACACTTGGTTCGACCTAAAACGCAAAACGAGTTGTTTATATTGGAAAATTCACTTCTCCATATGGGAGCACATGCTCCTGCCATGAGAAAACACATTTTTACATGTAAAAATTTCCGGAAAAAAAAAACTCGTACTCCTCGATATTCTATATGCTCATACTAATTTTCACAAAAAACCAATTTTTTTTGGAGGGACAAAATCTACATTTTTATGATTCGTATAAGAAAAACTCTTGTGAAAAACTTTTTTAACCAATTTTTTTTTCATTCTTACCCAAGATACAGAAAATGACGAGCACATAGAATGTCGATACAATATTTTGTCCAATTTCTTGACATCTCCGATGCCAAAACGTCACCACCTTTTATTACTTTCTACTATTTCCTAAAATAAATGTACTAAATGGTAGGCTAAAATGCTCTACCAAAACGTGGTAGGCTGAAGTGTCTCTGCCAACGCGCTCACCAGTCAGTCCCTCCCCGTACCCATCCACCACCACACGGCCGGGGGGCATGGCCGCCGCTCTCGTCCGCGCCGCCGCCCCTCTCCTCCTCCGCGCCCGCTTGGCACCGTGTTCCGCGCCGGCGCTATCCCCTCGTCGCCTCGTTTCATGCTCCACCACCGCCGACGAGGCCCCTCCCCCCGTACGGCCGCTGGCGTCGAAGCTGGCCGAGCCCGAGTCCCAGCTGCCCTGGAGGGACGCGCAGGCGGAAATCCTCCGCGACGTAGAACCCGTCGTGCAGCTCATCAAGGACATCCTCCACTCCGACAGGTGCTCCCCCTCATCCAATCCACTGTCTCGCTGTTCTTATTGTATGAAACAACTGAAGCTATTTTTCTAGTTGCAACGTGCCTATGTAGGGACATCTGAAGAAAATAGAAACCTGTCGTGCTAAAATTGTAAAGTATTTCAGTTCGATGGATATCTTGGAAGTGTGTGTAGATAAACAGGCTAGAAGGAAAGGCGCCATTTTGTCTTTTGCATCTGTTCATGAAGCTTTTCCCCCTCTGTTTTAGCATCGGATTCTGTTAAAATAAACATGAAAAATTACAATCCACGCTGCAGCAGTAATTCGTTATCTAATAAATAGGTATTGCCGTCACAAATCAAAATCCATTTCACGCAAAACAGATGAGGTAATGAAATTAAATGGAGATAATCAGTAATTGTGCAGTTTCTACATTGTTATTCGTCAGCAAGCAAAATATCCAACAAAGCTATCATAGAATACAACGAAGCTATCTGGCACACATACTATGCTCTGAATATATGCCAACTGTCGCACAACTGGATCAACAAGAACTCCAGGGGTGATCGGATCATCTGTACACCATGGGCGGAGCCAGCGGGTGTGCCGGGTGTTCCCTGGCACACCCAGACCTGCCGTGAAAAAGTTAGGATCTATTTTTCTGTTGCTAGCTCGTGATCTATCATGCAATTAAATTTGCAAATCGTGATAAAAGAAAAGGCAAAGTGGAGAGAGATGCTCATATGACACGTCCCATTAGCAAAAATAGCTCATGGTCAGGGGCTTTTCCCTTTGAAAATGATGCTGATTTTTTTTTAGTGTGCACACCCTCTGAAATTTTTCTAGCTCCGCCACTATGTACACTTTGCTACCACTACAGCTGCAAGTGAAGTTATTGACAGATAGAACACGAAATGACTTTCCTGGTGATGAAAGGACACAACAGAGTCAAATTATGGAATCAGGCTGAACTTTAAATAGCATGGTGGAACCAAAATGACATGATAACTCCTCTATGCCTAAATATGCCCCATGCAGCAAACAGGTAGAGGCAATAGGATATAAGGTCTAGAAAAAAACTTAAAATATGTTCATGAAGTTACGTATACCTGTAGCCCTCTGGGTGAAAATCAACAAGTGATTTTCAGGTGGAAAAGACACAATGGAGAACTTTCACGGAGTTACTAATATCCAAAATATGTAATGTTCACTACCACATACTAGGTTATAAGTAAGTCTGTGGAATTATTATAATATGCAAAAAATGGTACTCCTGAATATTATCATCTTTGCAGTTTGATTGCTGTAATAAGTAAGAATATTCTGTGATATTAAAGGAGCCTGATTGGCAGCCACAACAATCGTTATTATACAAAGATATCAATACTTGATGATGCAATTCTTTAGCATCTGCTGCCTGTCATTGTGGATCTATTATAGCATAGTAGGTTGCAGATATTCCGAAATACATGGTATTAATATAATTATAAGAAGAAAGGGAAGAGTGTGTGGGGCAAAAGTGGAGAATAGTTTCTTAATCAATTTTTTTGGTAGGTTGAAAGAATACGCAGAACCAGGATTTTTTTTCATAATTAATTTTAAATTACAAATACATGACAAATCATTTCATAAATCTCTAGTGTCGTGAACTTGTGCATATTTATTGAAGGCTGGGAGCCTGAAATAAGGCATGAGTACAAAACAGGAATATGAGAAACCGATAATAATAGGGAATATGCACTGTAGGTTCTAAGACTTCTAAGAGCTGGAGGATCTGTTCTTGCGGAAAAAACTGGGTAATAGAATTCATCGTAAATGAGATCAACACAATTCTGGCATGATAGAGTTGGTCAGATACTGATGCTGCGATAAAAGGGAACGTTGCTAAACTTAGATTTGGTAAGATGAAGCATTCCTTTATGTAACTTTATGAACCCTATTTTGTGCAGAATATTGAGTAGTAAGGAAATCCTACAAAGTTAAATGACTTGATAAAAAAGGCACACAAAAAGTATGTTTATAAAGGAGCCGCGACACGAGAGAGTATCTCCGTGCTTTTAGACCTATAACTCGAAAACATATAGGTTTCATATCCTCAAGTCACATGACTGTTGGATAAGTATGATCATGCCAAGCGAATAAGATTCACTGGTATGAATAGCATTTATTCGACACGGCGATTCGGGTAATGGGTGCAGATGCACCCATTATGTAAAACATTTTTTATTTTATTTTCAAAATGTCAAAAAAGTTAAGAACAAAATTCGGATATATATCAGAGCATTTTATGTTAGTACAAAAAGTTTCGTGGATAAAACACTTTTTTGGGACGTGGGCAAAAAAGACAAGAAAACGTCTCGTACAAAATCATTTTGGAACGTCCAGATTTGTCTTTTTTGCATAGGCCACGAAAAATGTCTTTTGATCGCGAAACTTTTTGTGCTACCATACAATGTCTTAAAGTACATCCGAAATTTTTATTTTGAATTTTTGACATTTTGAAAATTGTTTTTTGAGCAATGGGTGCATCTGCACCCATGACCCGAAATGGATTTCTGTTATTCGATTCTCTTCTGTTTTAACAATTGCGAGAATGATAATTCAAATTTAGTCTAGTAGACTACCATATGCCAATATTTTGTTATAGAGTACCATAGGGCATCCATCCTTTCTGTAAGTTACTAAGTGAAAAGTTTGTAAATATGTGTGCTAGTTTGATGCAAAACTGATGGGCTATTTCACATCATGTGTCCATGCAGATATGGTGATGGGGAATGTGTTACTCCGAAGGACGAAATTATTATTGTAGAAAAGCTTCTCACTTACCATCCACGTGCAGAAGATAAGATTGGCTGTGGACTTGATGCTATAATGGTGAGTCACTATATTGAACTACTTAATTTCTTCAGTAACTATTTTATAAGTAGGAGAAGCACAACGCTATGAAAAAACTAGTATGATTTTAGTTTTTTTTTTCCTACCAGTATGTTAATTTCTTCAATATTGGACTTGGAATCTTCTATATGGCTGATGAAGTTCAGAAAATTAAGTGTCGTTATCTGTAATTAGTGGGTATAGTATGTTCAGAGTACCACATACTCAACATTTCAAATGCAAGTGACTGTTCGCGTTTTGTTTTAACTTTGAGTTTCCCTTTGAAGGTTGATAGACACCCACAGTTCAGGAAGTCTAGATGCCTCTTCGTTGTTCGCACAGATGGCGTCTGGATTGATTTCTCATACCAGAAGTGCCTCCGTGCCTACATCCGAAAAAAATACCCATCACATGGAGAGAGATTTATACGAGAACATTTCAAGCGAACCTGAGGGTAGTTGAAATGAAGTCGGTATCCTTTGCTTGTTTCATTTCTTAGTGGAATAATTTCTAGGGGTGTGTACATCAGACATACAACTGTTTCCGTCACATACAAGCTTCTATGCTAGTACGAATCACAAGGCATTCTAACTGTTTATTGAGCGAGAATTAGCGAGATCGAATGAAAATCATCAACAAAAACTTCTCAGATTAGAAGGAGATGGAGTTGAATACATAAAACGTATGGTGCTGACATAAATGGACTAAAAAGTACCTAAACAGAACAAGTTAAATGACTAATTATACTGGGAGATACTGTTCATTTAGACTTTTTGTTAGTCCAATTTGTATACTTTGCGATGATTTTGTGACACCGTCTACGATATTAAGATTGAAAATCCGACGGACACCCACATGAGATGGGTGCGACTAATTCTCATCTGCTAGATGAGATCCCCAAATCTCATTTGTAACGTTCTCACTTCAACTTCCATCCAGCACGTATCATCACACAAATCGAAACAAATGGAAAATCTCGGTCACAACTGCTATGCTAGCACGAATCACGCCGCGATATAACTGTTTAGTTAGCGAGAGTTTTCGAAATCGAATGTAACTACAGAAACTTCTCTGTTCAAAAGGAGATGGAGTTGAGTAGTACAGAAAACGTATCGTGCTGCCATAAATGGACTAAAAAGTACCTAAACAAGCTAAAAGAACTAATCGTATTGGGAGAAACTGTCCTTGATGTCCCGATCCCTCCTCATTGCCGTGGTCCATTTTTTCCCCTTCCCACCCCCGCGCCGCCCGACCTTCCCAGCGGGCACTTCATCGTCCTCGACAGCGGCGTCGCTGGTGTCATCTTCTTGCCGGAACAGAGGGTTGTCCTGCACGTGCTTGCGGAAGCCCTTGCCGAGGAACCTCTTGAGAAAACTGAGCTGGACCAGCCTCGCCCACGTCGACACCCTGAGCACGCCGCGACATTTGCTCAACGAGGCCACCGGCTCCTCTGTCTCCTCCGGGCACTCGCCTTTGCACATGATGTCCGCGATCTTCTGGAAGAAATCAGCCTGACGTTGCCCAGTGGGCGTCATGTCGCGGCTGCCATCGCTGGCGAGGTCGAACACCTTCATCTCGATCGCCTCCATGTCCTCCGGTGAGGCGTGCTTCGTCAGGTTGAGCTCGGCGCACACGGCAAGCGCCTCGCCGGCGGCCATCACAACTGAAGGGCTGTCGGAATCGAGGAGCTCCACGAGTTCCTGGAACGGGATCGTGGCCAGCTCGAAGTACTCTGGGTACGTCAGCAGGTCGGCGCCGCCGACGGTGGTGAGGAGCAGTGCGAACGCGGACAGGGCGGCGGTCAGGACCTCCGGTGGAGGGCTCGGTACCGTCGCATCGTCTCCGAAGAGCCTGATAACGCCCATGACGGCTGTCAAGGACCACGCCACGTCCAAGGAACGGCGCGCGCCAGCGAGCGTGACGGCGACGAGGCAGTCGAGCACCGCCACCATGGTGGCCGCGCCGGACGACGGCGCCTGCAGCGTCTTCCTTAGGTCATGGGCCGTTCTGTTGAGGATATCTTTGGAGTAGTCGACGTCGTTCGCGCCGGAGCCGACGGTGAGGGCGAGGAGGCCGATAGCGCGGTAGGCGAGCGTGGCCTCGGCGGCGCCGCCCTTACTGATGGACGCGCAGCAGCGGTCGTAGACGGTGAAGTAGCGGTGGTCGATGTCGTCGGCGGGAACGAAGCCCTCGAGCGCGGCGACGAGGCCCTTCATGCCCTCCTCCCGCACCGCGCGGCGCTTCTCGTGGAGCTTCTCGATGCAGTCCCCGACGACGTCTGCACGAAAACCATGGGTCAGATCAGCGCAACGCAAACGCAAACGCAATCCAGAAATAAAAAAAGAGATGATCCACGATCAACGGCGGCGCGCGTACCGGTCGCGGTCCTAAGGCGATTGATGCGGTTGTTCGCCATCGGGGCCTTCGCCGGAATACCGGAGTACGGAGAGGATCGGAGAGCTCGGCGTGCGCGTACGTACGTACGTTGTGGTGGCTCGATCGTCGGCGAGTTATAATATATGCGAGATCAATCGCGTGGGGAGGAGGAGACGGAGTCCGAGGCGGAGAGGGGCTCGAATCCGTGACGGGCACGCGTTGGAGGCCCATGACGACAGCAAATGCGGCCTGATCAAAATGGGCTTCGCCGTGATGCTACGAAAGCCCAGATACGATTCTCGTTTCCAGTTTTAGCGCCACTTTCGTTTGGATTTCCGTCTACTCTACTCTGCCGGGAAAATTTCGATTCTGAACTTGTTCAGTTTGACGCGGTGACCAAAAGTGCACAGTGCCGCAGTGGCACCTTTTCAGTAATAAATGCCGCCTGTGTCAGGTATGCATGGGAGGGAGAGGCACTGCAGACGAGACAAGCACTCGAGTCAGAGGCTTACGGCTTGCATTGCATCATTTGAATCTGCACTGCATGTTTAATTTTGTGAAACGTGGGGTCCGTTTGGTATGAAAGTAATTTAAGTACTCTAATAATGTATGGTTTCTACACAAAAATAAAGTTTTGTAATTTGAATGTTTGAATACAATGAATAATGTGGTTTTAAACTAAATATCGCAAAAAAAAATGTCATATTGGAAACTTTGTTCGTGGTTTTTTTTCCTAAACCAAGAAATTGAATTATGCATACATTTGGCACTAAAATAATTCATTTTCTGAATATTGTGGGTTTAATGAAACGTAGCTCACAAACTTTATTCCTGAACAATCTTGGGCATCTATAGGATGCATTGTATCTTAGCGCGTTATCATTGTCAATGGTGAATTATAAGACATGACCATTCTAGTGTATTGTTTCTTATGAGTTATATCCAATGTTCAAGATATTTTTCGATATGCCGATAAATCGGACGATTTATCGCTTCTCATTTTCTGCCCGATAAGATAAATAGGTCGATATGCTGATAAATCAACCGATATGCCGATAAACCGGCTGATTTATCCCATATCTTGGGTCGACCGATAAGTTCCCGATAAACGATATCCCCAACATTGGTTATATCTAAGTGTAAAGATTTTGTCCCTTAACTTGTATGTGATTTTGGACTTGTAATATTTTTTTCATTTCATCTCGTGCAATGTTAACTAAGAGCAATGTTAAAAGTACAACCTGCAAGATCGGGAACATGTCATATATAGTCAATCTAATAGCCAAACATGAATAATAGTAGGTGAAAGGGCATGGCGCCCCCATGTGTGGTTTTGGTAATTAATGACAATCCATATGGACTAATGGTGGCATCGAGTTGTACTTGTAGGGTTTGTCCATAGACCATGCTTGAACTCCATATATTGGATTCAAGGTTATTGATGCCATGAATATATTGATATAATGAAGTTTTGGACATCAAGATCATCGAGGTTATGAATATATACTTGATATGATCAACAAGAAGAGTATGTGATGACCAAGTTGTTATTCGAGAAGTTATCCGATGATTGGTCAGGTGTAAGTTGAGCATATTGCAAGTATGTCTTGAAGAAAAGGATTATGTGACATTCATGGTTATCTTCAAGACATCTTACTATATATAACAGGCGGAAGAATCCGCGGCCTCACAGCCCTCCACGTCGCCGGCGTCCGCTGGCCGTCCGATCCACGCGACGGACGGCCAGGATCGGGCCACGTCGCCCTCACCCGACGGGTACTGTAGCTGGCGTATTTTCTACCAATGGGCGCGCGACACGTCGCCCCGGTCGCCCCCGGTCACTCCCGGTCGCCCGCGTGCACGATCTTTGGCGCAACACTTTTGCAAAAAAACGCCCGCAAAGGACCTCGATATAATTCCCTGGAAAGCAAGGGGCTTTTCTAAAAAAGTGTCCGCAACCCCCCTCTCCCCTCTCTCCCGCGCGCCCGCGGCGCCGCCAGCGACGCCGCCGCCATGGCCCTCCCCGGCCAGATCCACGGCGACGGGGAGCTCCGCCGTCGACCCTTCCATCTCCTCCCCGCAGATCCGCCGGTGCGCCGCCGCATGGGCGCCGGAATCACCGCCGCGGCGTCCGCCGCGTCCGCGCGCCGCCGCCGTGCTCGCTCCGGCGACCAAAAGGGGGCGGCACCGCCACCTGCCGCCTCGTCGCGACGATGCGCGTCGAACGCGCCCACGCGCACGTCCCAGAGCGCGGCGGCGCGCCGCCGGCGACCTCGGCGCCGCCGCGAGCGATGCGGCCAGGGTTGGCCACTGTGACGTCAGCACGACGTCACAGTGGGCCCACCCTGTCAGTGTTTTCCAAAAAAAAAAATCCAAAATAGCCCCAATTTGATAAAACTTCAATAATTCATAACTTATTCATTTAAAATCAGAAAAATAAGAATAATATGCCAAAATTTCCATAAAAATGAGATCTTCCTATTAATGCCATAATCATACATGTTCAAAACAATTACATTGATGCCATTAGTCAAACACTATTGAACCTTAAATTTAGAATATGGTTGTGCTTCATAAACCTATTTAATTTGGCTACGCATCTAGAGTTGTGGCAAATATTAAAGATGGCATGTCATTCATGTGTCTGCGCGTTGCGTCGACGCCATGAATTGATTGTTGTTTATTTCTTTCCCGTGTTTTGGTTCTTCTGGATGATACGTCCAGAGTACGAATACGAGCTCAAGATGGTACTCGGCGACACCAGAAGAATGCAGAATACTTGATCATCAACAATCAAGTCAGGCAGAAGATTTTCGATGATATAGCATTTGGTTCAATTTCCAAATCTGCGCAATTTAAAAATCTAGACGTTTTCAAAATTAAATATTGCCACACGAGTGGGAAAAATATGACAAGTATATCAGCATGACCAAAAAAATAAACGTTGCCTATTCACGGCATATGATCAAATTTCAAATTTGAATATTTCAATATGTTAAATGCATTCCAAATTTGAGCATGTAATAAACGCAAAAAAATCGAATGCCTTTCAAATGTGAGCACTTACGAAAACGTAAACATGATTCAAATATGAAAAACTTCCCAACTTTACCAATTTTCGAGATTCGAACGATTCCCAAATACAAACTTTTTGTTGACTTCCACTAAATTTAAATCTGGAAAACATTTGGATGATAGATCACGACCACAAAATTTAAGCATTTAATAAACGTGAAAACAATTCAAATGTGAATAGCTCCCCAATTTGACCATTTCAAAATTTGAACAACTTCTCAACCTGGACAATTTTTGAATTTCAACAATTTTACGATTGAATAATTCAAAACGTTAGCCCACGGGCGCGGCGGAGGCCGCGCTTAATCCCCTAGTCAACTATTGAAAAGAGAAGAAAAGATACAAGGTTGATCAAGATTGATCAACACACAAAGCTCCAAGGTGTACCAAGTGGGATAATGTATCTCTTGGTATGGTGAGAAATTGTCCATATAGCTTTGTCAACTAACCCGTTACATGTGTGTGGCATTTCTATGTGTGGTTAGGTATCTTTAGATGGGTGTGCATCAAATGAAGATTTCATATAGCCCATGGGGATGACGTCTGTCGAGGTGTGCCCTCGGCAATTCCCATGGTTGCTATACCTAGGGTTGATTGTGTGGTAGAGAACGCGTAGTATTGGTGGAATCGACGGCTGACAAGCTGGATTTACCCAGGTTCAGGGCCCTCGAGTGAGGTAAAACCCCTACTTCCTGCTTGTCTGTGTTTATGATTTGAATATGGAGGTTACAAGGGTTCGACGAACAGTAGATCTCGTCGAAGTTTTGGTGGCTATGGATTGCTTGTCCTTGATCGATCACCCTCCCAGCCTTTATATATGAGGCTAGGTCTCGGGAAACACAACCGACCAAGGTTACATGTATGGAAAGTCTTAACCGACTATTATTTGATCTAGCTTGGAAAACACTCTTCGTCTTGGGCCTTTCTTCATGGGCTTCGATTAATCCTTGGGCTTCTTTGATCATCACGTGCACCAGGTACCCTTATGCTGGGGTACCCGCAGAGTATAACCTCGTCATTAGCCCCCGAGTACTTGCTTGCCTCGAAGAGTCGAGCATGTGCTCCCTTCATCGTGCACGTCATAGTTTTCTTAGCTTGTTCTTCTGACCCGATGTAATTCTTCAAGCTCTAATTTGTTTCAATTGTATGTGTATGCTAACCGAGGGATACTGACATAGTAGGCCTGATTCACTCGAATATCGAGCTCAGTTGACCGCACATTTGGGCGAAACCATACTAGCCTTCAGTCAGACTCGAGTCCCCGGGCTCGAGCCTAGAATGCAGTCGAAAGATTTTGCCTAGGAATATTGACATAGTAGGCCTGATTCACTCGAAAAATCGAGCTCAGTTAACCGCACATTCGGGCGAAACCACACTAGCCTTCAATCAGGTTCGAGTCCCCGGACCCGAAGCTGGAACACTTTTGAAACTTTTGCCTAGGGATATTGACATAGTAGGCCTGATTCACTCGAAAATCGAGCTCAGTTAACAACACATTTGGGCGAAACCATACTAGCCTTCAATCAGGTTCGAGTCCCCGGACTCGAAGCTGGAACATACTGGACAGACTCGACTCAGGCCGTTGTAGGTCTTACTGATTCGTTCTGCAGTTTAACTTTTGATACCTAACGCGTCCGTCAGGATTTTCATCATGTCTGTTGACACGGAAAATTTCAAGGGAAAACACTGTTGGAGTGTCCCTCGGCCCATCTCGATTGCTCGGCGGGTCTTACCTTTACATTTGCGTATGCAGCATCCGAAACATCTGCGATTGGCATAGTTCGGGAATTTATGAAGTTTGATTCTTTGCTTTGTGAGGTACTTAATGCTTTCAATCGAGCCTGTATTCGAGTGAATTTTTCTTACCTTGTTTGGAAATCTATGGGAGCGCGACAGCGCTCCCATGGGAGTAGCCCCGAGATTGTGGTTTATTGTCTTGCAATAGAGGACAATCTCAAATCATCCTTTTACTCTGCTTTTTGTCAATCAAAATATTTTGTCTTTGAAATCTATGGGAGCGCGTCAGCGCTCCCATGGGAGTAGCCCCCGAGATTATGCTTTATTTCGTTTGAAGTAGAGGATAATCTCAATAATTTTGCTCCTTTTTGATCAATCGCAACAAATTTTTGATATGCTCCCATGGGAGTACCTTTGCTAGTCGAATCCTTGCGTCGATTGTAGCCTCGAACCCACCACTCGAATGTGGACGTTATCACTGCCCTGACGTCATTCATGACGTGTTTGGCGTGCGCCCGCCAATTTGACAAGACGTGTCTGTGTGGGCCCAATGCTCAGAGTTTTGACCGCAGAAGACGCCGTTTCAGCTTTGATTTGACCGGACGTGGCAAATTTTTTGCCGCGCCATCATAACCTCCTAGGGTTTTGTGCGTAGTGGGCGACGTGGGATGCGACGGTTGCTCTCTGCGCCCGCCACGTGTACGGCCAGATGCTATGTGCATTTGGACGGACGATTACGATGGGTTTTTGCGTTGTGCGGTAAGTAGCAATATTTGCGCAAGATTCTGATTTACTTGCCATTCACTTCCTCTGTTCCTCTTCATCCTCGCGCACCGCACACCGTTGCTCTGCCTCCCAAGCTCCTTGCCGCTTGCTCCTTGCGCAATGGCGCCAAAGAAGATCAAGCGTGCCGCTGCAACTGCCTCCGCCACCGATCCATCGGACAAGGGGAAGGATGCGGCCGCGGCGAGTGAGCCTGCCGATGCGCTTCTGAAGATCCCCGGTGACTGGACCAGATCCAGTGTAACCGAGGATACCTTTCTGAATATCGTCAGAAGGGTTGGCTGCCACCAGCTGACCAGCTGGCCGCGCGTGCTCCAGGTCTGGAGGTACGTGATACGTCTCCAACGTATCTATAATTTCTGATGTTTCATGCTTGTTTTATGTATCATTGTCACATGTTTTATATGCATTATATATCATTATTATACATTTTATGGGACTAACCTATTAACAAGATGCCACAGTGCCAGTTCCTGTTTTCTGCTGTTTTTGGTTCCAGAAAAGCTGTTCGGGCAATATTCTCGGAATTCGACGAAACAAAAGCCAAACCTCCTATTTTTCCGAGGGACACACGGAGCCAGAAGGGCAAGCCAGGGGGAGGCCCACGGCCTCCAAACCACATGCTCGCGCGGCTGGGCCCACAGGCGCGCCGGGAGGTGAGGAGGGAGCCCAGGACCTCCGCCGACATCGCCCCTTCGCCTATATATTGCCTCAGACGCGAAAACCCTAAAATACCAAGTCATATTTCCAGAAGAGTTCCGCAGCGCCGCCGCCATCAACGACAAGTTTCGGGGGACAGAAGTCTCTGTTCCGGCACGCTGCCGGGACGGGGAATTGCCCCCGGAGTCATCTCCATCGACACCACCGCCATCTTCATCGCCGCTGCTGACTCCCATGATGAGGAGGGAGTAGTTCTCCCCGAGGCTGAGGGCTCTACCGGTAGCTATGTGGTTCATCTCTCTCTCCCATGGTGTGATCTTTATGTGATCGTGTGTATTGCTAGTATCGCTGAATACATTAATAATGTTTATGCTACTCAAGTGATTTTGTCTAGTTTCTGGAGTCATTGTGACAACACGGTATCAAGGTGACAGTGTGGGTACTTGTGTGACTCTATGAATAATTTAGACATTTATCATGGCTTATTCTTGGGAATTGTGGTGTTTGTTTACTCAGACTTTGAGGTGTGCTCTTGCAGCCCTACGCATAGTACTCTTGCTTCATCAAGAAGGAGAATAATCCCGAGCAGTATTTACTTGTGTTCAGTTGTGCTAATCTAGTTGAATATGTAGATGTTACTCTTTATCTATTATGCACTCTAGAGGTTACTTTAATACGAACTCCGGTACTCTCCACGGTGTAAAGGTGACAGTGTGTGCACCGTGTGTGATCCTTTATGACGTTGTGGCGCTTGTTTACTCCGGCTTGAGGTGTGCTTTTGTAGCCCTACACAATGAATGGTGTTTGTTATCCAACAAGAGAGTGTTTAAGAGTAGCTTTTACTTATTCAGTTATGAGATCATTGTTGAGAGTGTCCACTAGTGAAAGTATGATCCCTAGGCCTTGTTTCTAAGCATTGAAACACCGTTTACAACAAGTTCTGCTACATGTTTGCTTGCTGCCATCTTTATTTCAGATTGCAGTTACTACTTATAATCATCCCTATCACTTGTATTTCACTATCTCTTCGCCGAACTAGTGCACCTATACATCTGACAAGTGTATTGGGTGTGTTGGGGACACAAGAGACTTCTTGTATCTTAATTGCAGGGTTGCTTGAGAGGAATATCTTTGACCTCTACCTCCCTGAGTTCGATAAACCTTGGGTGATTCACTTAAGGGAAACTTGCTGCTGTTCTACAAACCTCTGCTCTTGGAGGCCCAACACTGTCTACAAGAATAGAAGCACACGTAGACATCAAGCTATTTTCTGGCGCCGTTGCCGGGGAGGTAAGTGTTGGAAGGTATCTCCTTTAGATTCTGCAATTATTTCTTTTTGTTTCTTGTTTTTATTTTCACTAGTTAGGCTTAATGGAAAACAACAAAAAAATTAGAGATCTTTATGAACTTTATATTGAATTAGGACATGATGCTTTTGAGAGAAAATTAAAAAACCTATGGAGGCTTGTTTGCATGATGGTAGCAATGGTATTACTATAAATTCTTTGAACACCATTATTGCTAATGCTATGGAAAAGTCTAAGCTTGGGGAAGCTGGTTTGATGAATATGATATTTTTAGTCCCCCAAGTTTTGAGGAGAAAATTTTCTTTGATGATACTTTGCCTCCAATTTATGATGATTATAATGATAGTGGTATTTTGGTGCCACCTACTATGGAGGATAAAGTTTATTATGATTATACTATGCCTGCAATTTATGATGATACAATGATGGATGTGATAGTTTTACTCCACTATTACTAATAAAATTGATTATGCTTATGTGGAGAGTAATGATACTTTATGCATGTGGATCATGATAAGAATGCTTTATGTGATAGCTATATTGTTGAGTTTATTCATGATGCCACTGAAAATTATTTTGAGAGAGGAAAGTATGGTTATAGAAATCTTCATGTTACTAAATTTCTTCTCTTTATGATGAATGTTTTGAGCTTTCTCTTGATTTGCTTTTATTTGCTGGGTACTTTAAGACCTACTGGTCCTTATGAGAGAGGGAGACACGATTTCATATATCACAATAATATTAAGTCTTCTCTCTTTATGTTGAAATTTTTGAAGTTACACTTGTTTTGCCTTTCTATGCTAGTCACTTTTTCTTCATTGACTTGTTTTCTTACAAGACTCCTATGCATAGAAGAGTGTTAGATTTAAACATGTTTTATATATGCTTCTTGATGCTCTCTTTAGTTTCAACTCTCATCTTTATGTGAGCATCATAAAAATCACTATGCCTAGCTAAAAGGCTTTAAAGAAAAGCGCTTATGGGAGACAACCCATTGTTTTATTTTCTGCTTTTTTTTTTTGAGTCAAGGAGTTGTTACTTCTGTAGCAACTCCTTTGTATCTTTATTTTATTGCATTGTTGTGCCAAGTAAAGTCTTTTATTGAAAGTTGATGCAAGATTTGGATTTCTGCGCAGAGACAGATTTTTAGCTGTCACGATTTGAGCTCATCTCCTTGCAGAAAATTCGAAAAATTCTGTAAAAAATCACGCATCTTCCTCAGATATGTACGCAACTTTCATTAAATTGGACCAGTTCCATCTGAGCAACTTAAGTGCCTCGAAAAAATTCGTCATTCCAGACTGTTCTGTTTTTGACAGATTCTGCCTTTTGTTTTGCATTCGCTCTTTTACTATGTTTGTTGGATTTCTTTGCTCCACAAAGCATTGGCTGTAGCTAATGTCCAGAAGCTTTAATAATGATTGTCATCACAGAATATGAGAATTTTTATTATGCACTAACCCTCTAATGAGAACTGTTTCGAGTTTGGTGTGAAGGAAGTTTTCAAGGATCAAGAGAAGGGTGATATTATGTGATCAAGAAGAGTGAAAAGCCTAAGCTTGGGGATGCCCCCGTGGTTCATCCCCAACCATATTCAGAGAGACTCAAGCGTCTAAGCTTGGGGATGCCCAAGGCATCCCCTTCTTCATCAACAACTTATCAGGTCATCTCTAGTGAAACTATATTTTAATTCTTTCACATCTTATGCGCTTTACTTGGAGCGTCTGTGTGCTTTTATTTTTGTTTTGTTTGAATAAATTCGGATCCTAGCAATCCTTGTGTGGGAGAGAGACACGCTCCGCTTTTTCATGTGAATACTCATGTTCTTCACTTATATTTGTTGAGTATTCTTAACTAGCTACTGCAGTGCTTTTAGCTCCTGTTTTTCATGCATCTCTTTGAGCTGTTAGCACGTGTTTATAAATACTCTCTTGCTGCATTATATTATCATTTGGAGAGTTTATGTTTAAGTAAGTTGTTTGGTGTTTGCTTGGAAGAAAGAAAATGCTGCATGTGGTAGTGGTATGAAAACTTGCATAATCTTGTAGATCATTGAAACTTTGATAACTTGATTCTTTGCAAATGTTTTGAGATATTTAGATGGTAAAGCTTGCTGGTTAATTAAGTTAAAATCATTAGTGGATTGTTGTCTTTAAGCTTGTACCGTACTACAAACTCTAAAATTGTTGAAGGTGTAGTTGGACTTGATAGCTTTCCATGTCTGAAAGTTCATTGTAATAACTAAGTTGTGCTGAAGGTCGAGGGATCTAACGGGGTACTTGTACCGCCGTGAACGGCCCTTCTTGGAGTGAATTTTAATCATGCTCTTAATGTTGAACCTGCTAGTTGTTTGCAATAAACTTGTGAGTTCTTTTTGACTAATGTTAAGCTACGGTTTTTGGCACTTCCACCATCCATATTTGCTAGCCTCTTCGGTGCTGTGCATTGCCTTCTGCTCACATTGAGAGTTGTGCATACTTCGCCAGTACATCCAACCCCGTGGGAGGACTTCCTCTTGTTCTCCTACACATAAGCCCATACATCTTCCTCAAAACAGCCACCATACCTACCTACCACAGCATTTCCATAGCTGTTCCGAGATATATTGCCATGCAACTTCCATTTACATTACATGACTTGTTGTCATTCATCACTTATATATTGCTTTGCATGATTCTATAGCTGATGTGTGGTTTACCCATGTTACGCTAGATCATTGCATATCCTGCTACACTGGCAGAGGCATACAGTTTTATACATCATGTTTTGTTCATTACGAGTTATTTGTACCAAAAAGTTGTAATCATATTAGAGTGTTGCCCTTCTTGAAAAGAGCCATGGAGGCCATCGAAAAGAGAAACAGAAAAAGAAAAAAATAGAAAAAAAGAAAAAAAAAGAAAAAGAAAAAGGGGGCAACATTACTATCCTTTATCCACACTTGTGCTCATGTTAGCACCTGCAGTATTCATAGTCATCATTTGTGCTCATGTTTAGCACCTATACTCCATGTGAGAGAGTTTTCATGTTCTACTAGTATAACTATGTGGGGAATTTACACTATAGAACTTGGGTTGTATATTCCAATGATGAGCTTCCTCAAAAGTGCTCTAGGTCTTCATGAGCAACCAAGTTGGATGCACCCCCACTAGTTCCATTGGAGAGCTTTCATACACATATAGCTCTATGTGCATCCGTTGCATGGCAATCACTACTCCTTACATAGCTTCGATTATAAGACTTCCTCTTGTCTAATGATCACTTATAGCTTTGTGAGACTTTCTTCCATTGGCCTTCCAAACCCCCATTAATGTTCTCTTTGCCATAACATCCTGGTGCCAATACCAAATGCTTGCGCTCACCGGTTGAGTAGACTTCGAAACAGTTGATTCATGACGTTCATGTTTATGTTTACTTGGCTGAATCCTTCTATGTTATGAAAATTTGCTTGATGCTTGGATTGAAGGATAGAACTCTATGCTGGATACTTAAACATCTTTAATGAACCTTGTACGGTTTCATGTCTTTGAAGCAATAGTTCATGAAAACTTTTAGCTTGTTTGACTCTTGCTTTGTCTTTTGATATCAACTATATACATTTGCCTTGAATGATTTGATCACAGCTTACATGTCTTACAATATTATGATCAAGATTGTGTGAAAGCATGTCTCCTCAGAAATTATTTGTTGTTATCGTTTTACCTACTCGAGGACGAGTAGAACTAAGCTTGGGGATGCTTGATACGTCTCCAACGTATCTATAATTTCTGATGTTTCATGCTTGTTTTATGTATCATTGTCACGTGTTTTATATGCATTATATATCATTATTATACATTTTCTGGGACTAACCTATTAACAAGATGCCACAGTGCCAGTTCCTGTTTTCTGCTGTTTTTGGTTCCAGAAAAGCTGTTCGGGCAATATTCTCGGAATTCGACGAAACAAAAGCCAAACCTCCTATTTTTCCGAGGGACACACGGAGCCAGAAGGGCAAGCCAGGGGGAGGCCCACGGCCTCCAAACCACATGCTCGCGCGGCTGGGCCCACAGGCGCGCCGGGAGGTGAGGAGGGAGCCCAGGACCTCCGCCGACATCGCCCCTTCGCCTATATATTGCCTCAGACGCGAAAACCCTAAAATACCAAGTCATATTTCCAGAAGAGTTCCGCAGCGCCGCCGCCATCGACGACAAGTTTCGGGGGACAGAAGTCTCTGTTCCGGCACGCTGCCGGGACGGGGAATTGCCCCCGGAGTCATCTCCATCGACACCACCGCCATCTTCATCGCCCTGCTGACTTCCATGATGAGGAGGGAGTAGTTCTCTCCCGAGGCTGAGGGCTCTACCGGTAGCTATGTGGTTCATCTCTCTCTCCCATGGTGTGATCTTTATGTGATCGTGTGTATTGCTAGTATCGCTGAATACATTAATAATGTTTATGCTACTCAAGTGATTTTGTCTAGTTTCTGGAGTCATTGTGACAACACGGTATCAAGGTGACAGTGTGGGTACTTGTGTGACTCTATGAATAATTTAGACATTTATCATGGCTTATTCTTGGGAATTGTGGTGTTTGTTTACTCAGACTTTGAGGTGTGCTCTTGCAGCCCTACGCATAGTACTCTTGCTTCATCAAGAAGGAGAATAATCCCGAGCAGTATTTACTTGTGTTCAGTTGTGCTAATCTAGTTGAATATGTAGATGTTACTCTTTATCTATTATGCACTCTAGAGGTTACTTTAATACGAACTCCGGTACTCTCCACGGTGTAAAGGTGACAGTGTGTGCACCGTGTGTGACTCCTTTATGACGTTGTGGCGCTTGTTTACTCCGGCTTGAGGTGTGCTTTTGTAGCCCTACACAATGAATGGTGTTTGTTATCCAACAAGAGAGTGTTTAAGAGTAGCTTTTACTTATTCAGTTATGAGATCATTGTTGAGAATGTCCACTAGTGAAAGTATGATCCCTAGGCCTTGTTTCTAAGCATTGAAACACCGTTTACAACAAGTTCTGCTACATGTTTGCTTGCTGCCATCTTTATTTCAGATTGCAGTTACTACTTATAATCATCCCTATCACTTGTATTTCACTATCTCTTCGCCGAACTAGTGCACCTATACATCTGACAAGTGTATTGGGTGTGTTGGGGACACAAGAGACTTCTTGTATCTTAATTACAGGGTTGCTTGAGAGGAATATCTTTGACCTCTACCTCCCTGAGTTCGATAAACCTTGGGTGATTCACTTAAGTGAAACTTGCTGCTGTTCTACAAACCTCTGCTCTTGGAGGCCCAACACTGTCTACAAGAATAGAAGCACACGTAGACATCAGTACGCCCTGACCCTCGCAGCGGCGAACGCGTCTGCTTCGCTGAATTCCTTCCCCGCGGCTTCTCTCTCCCTTTGCATGATTTTATGCGAGGGCTTCTGTACGCCTATGGCCTACAGATTCATGATCTTACTCCCAACAGCATTATGCATATCGCCTGTTTCATGGTGCTTTGCGAGTGTTTCTTGGGAGTATCCCCCAGCTGGGCATTGTGGAAGCATATCTTCAAGGTGCGCCACAATTGCCGGGGTAAACGCCCTTGCCCGGTGGGTGGATTTCAAGTACAAGTGCGAAGCGATTCGCATTACTTTAGCTTGAAGACAGTCGATTCTGCCCAAGGTTGGCGGACCAAATGGTTCTATGTGCCAGTCGACCAAGCGGTGCTCCCAGCTTTTTCGATTGAGAATCCTCCGAAGAAGACGGTGGCCTGGGACCACCCCATCTCTCCTGCCGAAGCCAAAGAAGCCACCCCTTTGCTGAATGAGATTGGAAAGTTGCTGAAGACTGTTTCTGGCATTCAGCTGATCAGCACTTATTTGAAGATGCGAGTGTGGCCCATGCGCCTTCGTGCCCACCCGATGTGGCAGTACGAGGGTCCACTCGACAACACCAGGATGAGCACCTCCGAGTTGACGCCAAAGGAGCTCAGTGCTCAGGTGAAGAAAATCACGAGCATCAAAGCTTCCACAAAAATCGACTTCAACTTTTCCCACGTCCCCTACGGGCCAGATAAGGCCTTACCCGCAGTGAGTGATTCTTTTTTGCCGTTTTTATGCCTCACCATCTGCCTTTGCATCCTTTTTGCTTCCGTTCTTATGATTATGAATTGTACTTGCTATATAGGGTCAATCGACTACCACCTCTCTCCCTCCTCTACCCGAAGCCGGGCCTACTGTGGAGACGGCAGTACAGGAGGAAACCAAGCTTCCCATTGCTGACCCTACTTCTGCCCACTCGACTCCTCAGGAGAATCCCGAAGAAGAAACAGGAGAAGAAGTGGAACAGATTGTAGCGGATGCTTCGGATGAATCAGATGCTGAGCAAGGTCCTCGCAAGCCTAAACGCCAGCGTTTGGTTCTTCCGGAGTCTTCGAGTACAGAGGATGAGCAAGGGGACACCGGAAATTCGGGTATCCCTTCTCCTGCCAAAAGCCACCCCCTGACTGTCTCCCCTCTGGCCTCTCGTCCTCCTGCCACTTCGAGTAACACCTCTCGACTGGGTGTTTTCTCTCTTGGTGACGAACCTGAGTCCGATGAAGAAGATGAGCCAAGGTTTGCTTAATGTTATATTCTTATATTTGCAGCCGCGCCTTTATGGTTTTGTTTTTTGATTGCATGTGCTTTTGCTTTTTGATACTAGTGGCAAATCGCCATCTCCCCCTCCAGTCGCGGACACATCTATTGTGGCGCAGCCATCCACCCTTCCAGAGGCAGCACAAGGCACCGTTCTTGAAGCGGCCAAGGACGCAACTGAGCTGATGGTTGCCAATTTGAACAAGGAGAAGGCTGCCCCAACCGCGGATGTCGTGGCTTCCTCCTCCAAGCCTGCCTCTTGGACTGATCACGTGAGTGCTTCTGTTATTACTTATACTTGAAAATTTTGTTTCTTCTGCACTCGACGATAACATGCGTATTCTGTTTCATCCTATGTATGCCGCCCTGGCCCCTTGGGTCCTGTCCTTTGTTCGGGTGGAGCAAGAGAGGGACTCCCTGCAGTCAACTTCGACTGAGCTTGCGCGTAAGTGTTTTTTGCTAAAAACTTTTCCCTTCTTTTGAAGTTATGATACTAATCGAGAATGTTTTTGAACTCCGCAGAAAACAAGAAGTCAGCTGAGGAGCAAGTGGAAGGCCTGAAGAAACAAGTGCAGGACTTGCAAACCAAGCTCTCCACCCAGCAGTCTGAATCGAAGAAAGCACTTGCTGATGCTCAGGACGCAACCACTCGCCGGGATAAGGAGCTTGCTGCACGTCTGCTGGGCTTGGCCCGTTCTGCCAAAGGTGAATGTACTATTTTTGCGAGTAGCTTCTTTGGTTATTTTAGCAGCTTTTGCTCATAACTTATGCTTTCTGAATTTTGAAGGTTCCGAAGGCACCTCGGCTTCCACTAAGCCATCGAGTGACTCACTGTCACTCGATGATGCAATAACGGAACTCGAGTCTGTGTTGTCCAAGACCAAAGGTGTAACAGCCCAAAGCTGAGAACCTAAAAACCGTGTAAATTTTTCACTTTTGTGTTAATTGCATCATGGCATCCATGCATAAACTTGACTCCTTTGAGTTAACACAACATTGGTATCGAAATGATATGGAGTTGCTAAAACCAAATGCTAAGTGCTCTAACAAAACTTTCACAACAACGAGACACTCGAAGTTGCAAAACAAAAATACTTGGACATCCATATTTGTCAAGGAAGTTCCGAGAGTTCAAAACAATATTTTGCATTTGCACTAAAATATTAAAGGAGCAACATTTTCAAATTTATCAATAATGCCTTAAGTCAACCCTATGAACAAAAGTGGCCCAAACTATTTATTTTGAGGCACCAATTTTTGTGTAGCTTTTACTCGATATGGGGAGGCTCCCTGAATTTTCTCAAATTTTGAAAAAATGTTTTGGTGCCTAAAGAAAATCAGGAAAGTTGCTGTCCAAAATTCAAAGGAGAAAGGACCTCTTTGTAAGTCCAGGGGGACTTGTCCGTGTTGAGAACAATATATGCAGGGGTTATTCGCGAAAATCCTTTCTTCTTCCCTGTAGCGACCGGGCGGCCGAGCCGCACCAGGTCGCCGTCGCCATGCCCTCCTTGCGCACCGGGGCCCCCCCTCCTCCCTGCCCTACCCTGCAGGAAGGAGAGCCACACGAGTCGCCGCCCTGTCCTATCCATCCCCGACCCCTCGTGCCCGTTTCCCTCTCTCCCGAGCTCCATGGCCGCCATGGCTGCCTTGCTTGCCGCCGGAGATTGAGCACACGAGGAGCAAATCGAAGCAAGCCAAAAGCTCCGCCGAGCCGTGCTCTACCTTCCTGCCAAAGGAATCGACCGGGGAGTTCTTAAATCGCCGCCGCCGTCCTCGTTTCTCTCCGCCCGCCGCTGAGCTTCACCGGACGAGTTCGTCGCCGTCCGTCCACCCCGCGCCTCTCCGTCTGGTCGTACGAGTTCGTGGTGAGATGTTGCACCTCTCCATGCCCTTCCCCTCCCCGCTCTCGCGTAGCCTCGCCGTGCTCGTGCGAGCGCAGCACGTCGTCGCCGGCCGTCGCCCCGTGCGTTCCTTTCTGTTTTTCGTTCAGTTTCGTCAGTTAACGACCGGAGACTCCGGCCCAACTCCGGTGTCACTCCGGACTGGGTCCAGTGGCTGCCGTGATTGGGCTGAAATTTAGCTGGACCGGAAACTCCGGCCCATGAGCAATTCTGGACCGGAAATTCCGGCCTGGACAGAAAAATTTCCAGTTTTTTTTTTCCCTTTTCCCTCTCGATAGCACATGTCCCCGCTCCCCCTCTCGCTTGTAGAGCTATCGAACCCCCGATGATTCCAGCATATCCATCCCCTCCCTCGAGTCGGGTGCTCAATTCATTTTCATCGTTGGAACTAAAATAATTAAAAAGAGGATTTATAAAATTAATAACTTTTTACCGGGACCTCGGAAAAGGGTGTTCGATATACCAAAATGTTCAGAAGAATATGAATCATCCAGAATCATCATCCTCATGCATATTTGATCACAATTACACCAATGTGCTCTAATAGTATTTCAACATCATTAAGTTTAAATATGGGGTTTGCTCCGAATAATGCAATAAAAATAACGGGGACCCCATTTAACTTGTTGATCATGATTAATGCTTTTAGAGTGCCTTCTAAAATGTCATACCTTCATGTGTTCGCGCATTGCATTTGTCAAAGCATGTGTGGTGATTGATTGCTCCTCTGTTGCTATGTTTCGTTAGATCAAGCAGCCGGGGTTACTCCACAATACCCCGAGGATCCGTACTACCAGTACCCTGAACAAGGCAAGCGTAATCCCCCTCCGAGCATGTCTTATCCTATTTTCTGCAACTATTTTCTCCACTATAATATTGCATGCGGTTCCAAATGTCAATTTGCTTGGAATAGAGTATCCTATAGTTGCATTAAGATTCGGATGCCAATTACCCGTTTCCCCTCCTATCATCCATAGGATTGTATTGTTGGCCTGAAATAATTAACTATGCAGTGTTGATGCTTAGCCATGCTTAGTTAAAATGCTTAGCAGTCCGGTGGATGTTTCATGATGGGAAACAGGTGATGAGTTGTACAGATGATGGTGGAGAATTTGTGGTGACAGGTAATAAGATGCTTAAAGGTGGGGATGAGAGGCCACTTTGGTATGGTGGTGTTTTGTCTCACTCTCGCCGCCTAGGTGCGAGTTCTTTACCTCTTGAACCAAGAATGAGCGCGCTTCCTTTCGGTGGGGTATATGGAGCCCCTGTCGACCGACTAACTTGTGGCGGACTAGCCGAGGGTCCTCTAGTTTGGCTTTCCATTTGCGCGGCGTTGAGGATGATGGCCAAGACTGAGATGAGGATGGTTGTGTCAGGAAAAAAGTGGTCGCGGGATAGGGTGCGAGGAGGTACCTCTTGTCCTACCGCTACTGATGATCCTGGGTTAGTCTCAAGCGAGGTAAAGGTTGTAACCGTTCCCACTCAGCCGGCTTTCCCCGGAAGAGAGCTATGTGTAGGCAATGAGCCGGGCGGTACCGAAGGTAAACACAGTGCACCCCTGCAGGGTTAAATCTTTTCGAAAAGCCGTGTCCACGGTTACGGACAACTTGGGAAAGGACGATAAGATCATAGAATAACTTCAACGGAATGATTAAAAACTGGGTACTAGAGGTACCACTTCAAGATTGTAAGGTGAGCTTCCTCGAGAGTGATTCGGGGAGGTGCCTTTGATGAACAGGTACAAGTGGTTGTAATGATGGTTGATGTTGAGTAAGGTGATGAAAGAAAAGAGTACTTCTTACCTCTTTTTAAAATATTCTGATTAGTCGATGCCTCTGAGTTATGTTTTCATAAATAAAATCAGCTTTATGCAAAACAACCATATAACTTTGAAGCCTCATCGAGCATATATTAGCTCTTAATCTTGCGAGTTCGTCGAACTCAACGTCGTTTGTTTTTTTCAGAGGAGGACTTCACCGACCTCGAAGGTGGGTTCTTTGTGGACGTCGACGAGTAGTCTGGGGTTCCCAGGTGGCAGCTTGGACATCCTGGAATAGCTGGCGCTGTGATGTTTATCTGTAGGCCTCTTAGGCCATATTTTGGATCTTGTTGTTTAGAACAACCTAATTCGCTTCCGCTTGTTGTAATGTTGGGTCTGTGACCTCTGGTTGTCATTTGCTATCTTTCTCTATTATAAGAGTTGAACTATATGATTTGTGTCGTAGAGTCTGTGATGTGCCAGTTGTTCCACAAGTCCTGATCTCTCTATTATACATTGAGGGTTGTGCCTGTGTTAAGGCATCAATCGGGGAGTTGCGTTGCCGATGATCCATTCCGAGCAACGCCTACCAAAGGTTTTGGCCGGGGATTGGTAAACCCGTAACCTCCGGTTGTATCGCTTAACCGGTGACACACAGCATCACTGTATAACAGTCGGGTCGGGGCGCCACAAGTTGGTATCAGAGCAGTACTGCCTGTAGGAAACCCTTCTACTGGTCGATGTTGAGTCTAGTGTTTGTGAAAATATTTTTAACCTAAAAATGAGTTGTGAAAACCATCTTAGGATTCTTTTTACTCCTTATCTGGTTACCCTCTAATCTCGGAGCAATCTTACCTCGATTTGATTAAAGGTTTTACTCCTCTGTTACTTCAAAATGATTAGAAACGGGGTGGGTTCGACCTTTAGTGTTATGTGTCCGTTGCTCCCGCTGCGTTGCAATCCCAAATCAACTCAGATGTTTCTACCGAGTTAATCTTTTGATCCTTTCTTTGGGTTTTAACCCACGGACTTGAACATAAGGTCCCGGATTGTGTCAACTAGAGTGTGTTAAGTTGTGATTTCTTAACTCTCACTAGTAGCACATGATGCTGATCTTTGACCCAAGTTCTATCTTGTTGTTTTCCTTCTCGCAAAGTATTATCGTCCCTAGTCTGTGTACTTGTGTAGACGCTAATGCTATTGTTCGACCATTCGGAGAAAGATACTAACCGTGTCATTGTCAAATCTCCAGAATGGCTCGAGGAGGCGTGGAGGCCGTGGTGGTCGCGGTAACCACAATGATGATGAGGATGATCTGCCGCCACCACCCTCGATGGCTGAGGTCTTGATGGCCATTGAGGAGAACCGTGGGCGCAATGAGCGCTTGCTTGAACAGTTGGTGCAGCAGAATGCACGGAGGAACGAGTGCAACACTCTCACTGAGTTCCTGCGCTCGCAGCCACCCACTTTGCTGATGCTAAGGAGCCACTGGAAGCTGATGATTGGCTTCGTGCTTTGGAGCGCAAGTTCTCCGCGCTTCATGTCCCATTGGCGGAGCAAGTCAACTTTGCCACCTACCTCTTGGTTGGTGCTGCTGGCTGTTGGTGGGAGAGCCATGTGGCTTTGTTTCCAGCCAACCATGTCTTCACCTGGGCTGATTTCGCACTGCCTTCCGTGCGGAGTACATTCCCCAGCCATCATGGACTTGAAAGGAGGGAGTTCCTGGATTTGCAACAGGGACGGATGGACCTCCGCACTTATGGTCGTGAGTTCAACCATCTCTCTCGTTACGCCCCAAGGGACGTGACCAATGATGCTGACAAGCAAGAGCTGTTCCGCAAGGGTCTGACTCCGCAGCTCCGCTATGAGTTGCCCTTCAGGTTCCAGACCTATCAGGAGCTGTTCAACCAGGCTTTCACTCTTGAGCAAGGAAGAAAGGAACTTGAAGCTTCCAAGAGGCCCGCACATGGGGACCACCAGAGTTCCTCGGGTTCTGAGAGCAAGAAGCGCAGGGTGTTTGTTCCCTACAGCGCCGTACCTCGTGCTCCATTCATGCCAGAGCCTCGGATACAGGCCACCTCCTCCGCGCCCCACTACTTCGACACTTGGGGTAGGCGGAAGTGGGTACCGTCCTATGCTACCTGCTCCACCTGGAGTCACTTGCTACACCTGTGGCCAGGCTGGTCACTACTCCAGGGAGTGCCCCCAGAAGGCACCTCTCGCGATAACTCCTGCACGAGCCCCTGCCACTCCAACTGGCAAGGCTGGACCTATTGTGCGTGGTCGCCTGAACCACGTCTCTGTGAAGAAGCTGAAGATGACCCCGGCGTTCTTATGGGTGAGTTACGAATCAACGGCAATACAGCTACAGTTTTGTTTGACTCTGGAGCATCGCATTCATTCATATCCATAGCTTTTGCAAAAACACAAAATACCGTTCGAGAAAATGAGCCGTCCTTGTGATTCCACTCCTGGTTCCAAATGGCAAACCGATGGTTACTCCTGAGGTCCAGATTAATATAGGTTCCTTGTCTTTTCCTTATGCCTTGGTAGCTCTGAAGTCCAAAGGCATTGATGTCATATTGGGCATGAACTGGCTAGCCAAATACCGGCTAATCTCGACTGTGCCGCCAAGACCATTACTGTGACCGCTCCTTCCGGTGACATTGTGAAGTATTGGCCTGCAACATCAATACCTCCGTCCGCCATCGTACCCCGCTCACCTGAGATTCTCCTTTGCTTTATGGAAGGCGAATCCCCTCCTGAAATCCAGGACATACACGTGGTGTGTGACTTCCCGGATGTGTTCCCGGAAGAATTGCCTGGCATGCCTCCTGACCGAAGTGTGGAGTTTGTCATAGATCTACTTCCCGGTACTGCTCCAATTTCCAAGAAGCCCTACCGTATGCCGGTGGAAGAGTTGGCTCTGTTGAAAGAGCAAATTGATCAGCTGTTAGCTAAGGAGTTCATCCAGCCTAGCAGTTCACCTTGGGGTTGTCCGGTACTCTTTGTCAAGAAGAGGGATTCTACCGTGCCTCGTCTAGTCTCTGACTATCGACCGTTGAATGCGGTGACAATCAAGAACAAGTATCCTATTCCTCGCATCAATGATCTGTTGGATCAGTTAGCTGGTGCAACGGTATTCTCCAAGATGGATCTGAGGTCAGGCTACCATCAGATAAAAATCAGAAAGGAGGATATTCCAAAGACGGCATTTGTTACTCGTTATGGCTCATATGAGTATACCGTCATGTCCTTTGGTCTCACAAATGCCCAGCTACTTTCATGAGGCTCATGAACTCCATCTTCATGGATTATCTTGATAAGTTTGTCGTCATTTACATTGATGACATCCTCATCTATTCCAAAACCAATGAAGAGCATGAGGAACATCTTCGTTTGGTTCTGACACGACTTCGAGAACACCGCCTCTATGCCAAGTTCTCCAAGTGTGAGTTTTGGTTGGATAATCTCATCTTCCTTGGTCATGTGATATCCGCTAATGGTGTGGCTGTCATTCCTGACAAGATTCAGTCCATTCTGGATTGGAAAACTCCAATGTCAGTCAAGGACATTCGTAGCTTTCTCGGATTGGCGGGTTACTACCGCCGATTCATCGAAGGTTTCTCCAAGATAGCCAAGGCCCTGACTGACCTTCTCAAGAAGGATAAAAAGTTTGTATGGTCGGCCGAAGCTGAAGAGAGTTTCCAAACACTGAAAGCCAAGCTCACGTCCGCTCCTGTGCTTGTCCTGCCGGACACAAGCAAGGATTTCGTCGTCTTCTGTGACGCCTCTCTACAAGGCTTGGGTTGTGTATGATGCAAGATGGCCATGTGGTGGCTATGCTTCTCGCCAACTTAAGCCGCATGAGCTCAATACCCAACTCATGATCTAGAACTTGCCGCGTGGTCTATGCTTTGAAGCAATGGAGACCATACCTGTTTGGTAACCGTTGCGAGATCTTCTCGGATCACAAGAGTCTGAAGTACCTCTTCACCCAGCCGGATTTAAATCTCAGGCAAAGGCGTTGGTTGGAGTTAATCACGGACTATAATGTGAGTCTGAACTATCAACCCGGCAAAGCAAACGTCGTGGCTGACGCGCTAAGTCGGAAGTCCTATTGCAACAATCTGATGATTAGAAGGCCAACCTGCTCTTCATGAAGAGTTCGCCCGTTTGAACCTGGAAATTGTTCCCTCCGGCTACCTTGCAAATCTGGAGATCAAAGCTACTCTTGTAGACCAGATTAAGGATGCTCAAAGCTGGATGAGGGTATCCTGAATATCAAGAAGAACATTGCTAGTGGCAAGGCCAAATGTTTCTCGAAGATGAATCCGGGTTGTTTATTTTGGTGACCGCTTAGTGCCAAAGAACCGGAATTTGAGGGAGCTCATCTCCAAGAAGCTCATGAATCACCTCTCTCTATTCATCCCGGTAGTACCAAGATGTACCAAGACCTTCGGCCACAATTCTGGTGGACTCGTATGAAACGAGAAATTGCCAAGTATGTTGCTGAATGCGACACATGTCGACGGGTAAAGGCTGAACATCAAAGACCTGCCGGCACTCTCGCCCTATTGCAGTCCCGAGTGGAAATGGGATGAAATTGGTATGGACTTCATCACCGGGTTTCCCATCTCAAAAGGGCAACAATGCAATTGGGTAATCATTGATCGTCTTTCCAAGGTTGCTCACTTCCTACCAGTCCGTGATGATATACGGGCAAGTCAACTTGCTGACTTGTATTTGGCTCGTATTGTTCCATTGCATGGGGTCCCTCTGAGGATCATATCGGACCGTGGAAGTATCTTTGTATCCAAGTTTTGGCAGAGTTTCCAAACTGCTATGGGGTCCCGTCTCAACTTCAGTACCGCCTACCATCCTCAAACTGATGGTCAGACCGAAAGAGTGAACCAAGTGTTGGAAGACATGCTTAGGGCATGTGTAATCTCTTTTGGCAAGGGTTGGGAAAAGTATCTCCCTTTCGCGGAGTTCTCCTACAACAATAGCTATCAAGCTAGTCTGGGCATGGCTCCCTTCGAGGCTCTTATGGAAGAAAATGCCGCACTCCTCTAAATTGGTCCGAGACCGGAGAGAGGCACTCTTTGGTCCGGATGTGATCAATGAAGCTGAGGAGAAGGTTCAATCATAAGAGAGAATCTGAAGATTGCTCAGTCTAGGCAGAAAGCTACTATGATAAGCACCATCAGGAAATTCACTATGAAATTGGTGATAAAGCTTATCTCCGCGTCTCTCCCCTTCGTGGCGTTCGCCGCTTCGGATCAAAGGAAATTGGCACCTCGCTATGTTGGCCCTTTCACCGTTCTGGCAAGCGAGGAGATCTTTCTTATCAATTGGAGTTACCGGTCAAATTCCCAAATGTACATGATGTGTTTCATGTCTCCCAACTCGCCGGTGCTTTAAGGATCCTATCCATGGGGTCAATCATGAGGAGTTGGATCTCCAGGAAGATCTTACTATCGTGAGCATCCTATCCGTGTCTTGGATGAAGCTGAAAGAAAACCCGGAACAAGACTACCAAGTTCCTCAAGGTTCAATGTCTCATCATTCCGAGGAGGAAGCAACTTGGGAACGAGAGTCTAGTCTTCGTGAGGAGTACCCGACTTCTTTTCGCACTCTTAGAATCTCGGGACGAGATTCCTGTAAGGAGGGTAGAGTTGTAACAGCCCAAGGCTAGAACCTAAAAACCGTGTAAATTTTTCACTTTTGTGTTAATTGCATCATGGCATCCATGCATAAACTTGACTCCTTTGAGTTAACACAACATTGTATCGAAATGATATGGAGTTGCTAAAACCAAATGCTAAAGTGCTCTAACAAAACTTTCACAACAACGAGACACTCGAAGTTGCAAAACAAAAATACTTGGACATCCATATTTGTCAAGGAAGTTCCGAGAGTTCAAAACAATATTTTGCATTTGCACTAAAATATTAAAGGAGCAACATTTTCAAATTTATCAATAATGCCTTAAGTCAACCCTATGAACAAAAGTGGCCCAAACTATTTATTTTGAGGCACCAATTTTTGTGTAGCTTCTACTCGATATGGGGAGGCTCCCTGAATTTTCTCAAATTTTGATAAAATGTTTTGGTGCCTAAAGAAAATCAGGAAAGTTGCTGTCCAAATTCAAAGGAGAAAGGACCTCTTTGTAAGTCCAGGGGGACCTGTCCGTGTTGAGAACAATATGCAGGGGTTATTCGTGAAAATCCTTTCTTCTTCCCTGTAGCGACCGGGCGGCCGAGCCGCACCAGGTCGCCGTCGCCATGCCCTCCTTGCGCACCGGGGCCCCCCTCCTCCTCTGACCCTACCCTGCAGGAAGGAGAGCCACACGAGTCGCCGCCCTGTCCTATCCATCCCCGACCCCCTCGTGCCCTTTCCCTCTCTCCCCGAGCTCCATGGCCGCCATGGCTGCCTTGCTTGCCGCCGGAGATTGAGCACACGAGGAGCAAATCGAAGCAAGCCAAAAGCTCCGCCGAGCCGTGCTCTACCTTCCTGCCAAAGGAATCGACCGGGGAGTTCTTAAATCGCCGCCGCCGTCCTCGTTTCTCTCCGCCCGCCGCCGAGCTTCACCGGACGAGTTCGTCGCCGTCCGTCCACCACCCGCGCCTCTCCGTCTGGTCGTACGAGTTCGTGGTGAGATGTTCAACCTCTCCATGCCCTTCCCCTCCCCGCTCTCGCGTAGCCTCGCCGTGCTCGTGCGAGCGCAGCACGTCGTCGCCCCGTGCGTTCCTTTCAGTTTTTCGTTCAGTTTCGTCAGTTAACGACCGGAGACTCCGGCCCAACTCCGGTGTCACTCCGGACTGGGTCCAGTGGCTGCCGTGATTGGGCTGAAATTTAGCCGGACCGGAAACTCCGGCCCATGAGCAATTCTGGACCGAAATTTCGGCCTGGACAGAAAATTCCAGTTTTTCTTTTCCCTTTTTCCCTCTCGATAGCACATGTCCCCGCTCCCCCCTCTCGCTTGTAGAGCTATCGAACCCCCCGATGATTCCAGCATATCCATCCCCTCCCTCGAGTTGGGTGCTCAATTCATTTTCATCGTTGGAACTAAATAATTAAAAAGAGGATTTATAAATTAATAACTTTTACCGGGACCTCGGAAAAGGGTGTTCGATATACCAAAATGTTCAGAAGAATATGAATCATCCAGAATCATCATCCTCATGCATATTTGATCACAATTACACCAATGTGCTCTAATAGTATTTCAACATCATTAAGTTTAAATATGGGGTTTGCTCCGAATAATGCAATAAAAATAACGGGAGACCCCATTTAACTTGTTGATCATGATTAATGCTTTTAGAGTGCCTTCTAAAATTCATACCTTCATGTTTCGCGCATTGCAATTTGTCAAAGCATGTGTGGTGATTGATGCTCCTCTGTTGCTATGTTTCGTTAGATCAAGCAGCCGGGTTACTCCACAATACCCCGAGGATCCGTACTACCAGTACCCTGAACAAGGCAAGCGTAATCCCCCCTCTGAGCATGCTTATCCTATTTTCCGCAACTATTTTCTCCACTATAATATTGCATGCGGTTCCAAATGTCAATTTGCTTGGAATAGAGTATCCTATAGTTGCATTAAGATTCGGATGCCAATTACCCGTTTCCCCTCCTATCATCCATAGGATTGTATTGTTGGCCTGAAATAATAACTATGCAGTGTTGATGCTTAGCCATGCTTAGTTAAAATGCTTAGCAGTCCGGTGGATGTTTCATGATGGGAAACAGGTGATGATTGTAAGATGATTGGTGGAGAATTTGTGGTGACAGGTAATAAGATGCTTAAAGGTGGGGATGAGAGGCCACTTTGGTATGGTGGTGTTTTGTCTCACTCTCGCCGCCTAGGTGCGAGTTCTTTACCTCTTGAACCAAGAATGAGCGCGCTTCCTTTCGGTGGGGTATATGGAGCCCCTGTCGACCGACTAACTTGTGGCGGACTAGCCGAGGGTCCTCTAGTTTGGCTTTCCATTTGCGCGTGCGTTGAGGATGATGGCCAAGACTGAGATGAGGATGGTTGTGTCAGGAAATAAGTGGCCGCGGACAGGGTGCGAGGAGTACCTCTTGTCCTACCGCTACTGATGATCCTGGGTTAGTCTCAAGCGAGGTAAAGGTTGTAACCGTTCCACTCAGCCGGCTTTCCCGGAAGGAGCTACGTGTAGGCAATGAGCCGGGCGGTACCGAAGGTAAAACACAGTGCACCCCTGCAGGGTTAAATCTTTTCGAAAAGCCGTGTCCACGGTTACGGACAACTTGGGAAAGGACGATAAGATCATAGAATAAACTTCAACGGAATGATTAAAAACTGGGTACTAGAGGTACCACTTCAAGATTGTAAGGTGAGCTTCCTCGAGGGTGATTCGGGGAGGTGCCTTTGATGAACAGGTACAAGTGGTTGGATGATGGTGATGTTGAGTAAGGTGAAAGAAAGAAAAGAGTACTTCTACCTCTTTTAAAATATTCTGATTAGTCGATGCCTCTGAGTTATGTTTTCATAAATAAAATCAGCTTTATGCAAAACAACCTATAACTTTGAAGCCTCATCGAGCAATATTAGCTCTTAATCTTGCGAGTTCGTCGAACTCAACGTCGTTTGTTTTGTTTCAGAGGAGGACTTCACCGACCTTGAAGGTGGGTTCTTTGTGGACGTCGACGAGTAGTCTGGGGTTCCCAGGTGGCAGCTTGGGACATCCTGGAACAGCTGGCGCTGTGATGTTATCTGTAGGCCTCTTAGGCCATATTTTGGATCTTGTTTGTTTAGAACAACCTAATTCGCTTCCGCTTGTTGTAATGTTGGGTCTGTGACCTCTGGTTGTCATTTGCTATCTTTCTCTATTATAAGAGTTGAACTATATTGATTTTGTGTCGTAGAGTCTGTGATGTGCCAGTTGTTCCACAAGTCCTGATCTCTCTATTATACATTGAGGGTTGTGCTGTGTTAAGGCATCAATCGGGGAGTTGCGTTGCCGATGATCCATTCCGAGCAACCCTGCCAAAGGTTTTGGCCGGGGATTGGTAAACCCGTAACCTCCGGTTGTATCGCTTAAACCGTGACACACAGCATCACTGTATAACAGTCGGGTCGGGGCGCCACAAAAGGCGAGCTGGCTACCATGACCAGCACCCTTAGCAATTTGGCACGCGGGGATGTGTCCTACAGCCGCCGCTCCCTCGACTGCAGAAGGACTGTCTGCAGCTTTTTGGCGAAAGATCGTCGATTGTGGCGGATTTTGCCCGCGAACTCACGGTACGCGGCTCGGAGTTACACCCTCAGGCTTTTGTTAGGCAATGGTGTAAGAGGCCCGATTTCGACAGTGCTTTATCGACTACCCGAAAAAGCCTGATGGAAGGCCGCTATCATTCAGGGGTG
This sequence comes from Poa pratensis, assembly GCA_947311845.1. NCBI lineage: Eukaryota > Viridiplantae > Streptophyta > Magnoliopsida > Poales > Poaceae > Poa > Poa pratensis. The sequence continues at coordinate 145,278,193 of CAMZMU010000063.1, read as the reverse complement.
TAACCGAGCCAGCTACTCGTCTGAGCAAATTTGCGTCCAGACAATGGAGCGTCGGGCTGAAGCTGTTAGGGCACAGTCGCGTAAAACTAGGGCAGAATCCATCTCACAGGCCAGGAACTTTTTATTCTGTAATTTGATTACTCGAACCTGGCATGTATGCTTTTGCTACTTATGTTTATGCTAGTATATGCTTTTGGGTGCTATTGTTTGAATGAAATTTGCTGAATCATCTGAATTTTTGCAACTTCGTGTGTCTGGGCTTCTGAATGTTGCGTTTTATGAACCAGCCACAAGAGTGCAAGTTTGGTGGACCTTCTCCTTCTCATATTCGAACATCTAGTCGAGCAAGGATGATACAAGGGCACTTGCTCTTGCAAAGAATCGAGTGAGTGAACTAGAGTAAGAACTCAAAAACACTCGATCTGAGCTGGAGTTACTGCGTTCCAAGCCAAGTTTT